>CAUYRH010035555.1:0-22329 GCA_963574655.1 Perodicticus potto
ATATCTTCCTATTTAATCTTCAAAATAACTATTAGGAAGCAAAATTATCCCTATTTTATAGCTGAACAGCCTGAGAGGGAGGTTTTTACCCCCCTTTGCCTTTCCTTCCTTCCTCCCTTCACTCCTTTCTTCTTCCCTCCCACCCTCCCAACTTCTTTCCATCCCTCCAGCCTCTGGCCCACCCTCCCATTATTCCTCTTTCCATCTCCCATTAAATCAACAAAGTTGGACTCAGATGTTAATAGAACATGGCAACTTTCTTCCAAGACTTCACCTTTTCTAAAGGTAGCAGAATCAGAGATATGTAGTAAGTGCTATAGTAGAGGTATATACAGGGGCTCAGAGGAAGAAGCATTCAATTCTGCTTGGTGATACGTGTATCAAAGAGGACTTCCTAGAAGAGGCAATATTTGAGTTGAGTCTTAAAGGATGATGAGTCTGCCCAGCAGACAAGGAGACTAGGACAATAATAACAGTGTGTTAGGGTGCCCACCTAACACATATTACCCTTCTTCTTTCTGATAGATCTGAGATTTTGCTCAAGCATTCCCTCCCCTGCTTGAGCCCAAGGGGAGTGACTCTCTTCCTACTCTAGGGGAAGGTGCTGATTGGTTTAATTCGATTATGGTAGGCCCATTCCTCTTGTTTGACTAGCTTAGGGGTATGCATACGAACTAGTTGTGGCCGATGAAATAAAAGAAAAAGTCTGCTATGGGGGCTTTTGAAATGTCTCTTGGCCTTAAGAGGGAAACATTGGAAGAACTAGCTCCCCGCCACTCTGCCCTTTATTAAATCTCTAGGCATTACTGTGCACCCAGAAGGAAAGCTTAGAACCACCACAGCCATCCTGTAACTATGAAGGGAGTCAACTTGAGGGCAAATCAAATTTTCTGAGGAAGGCAAAGCAAAGAGTTAAAAGACACTGGGACTTCAGTGACATTGTTGAGTTGCTGGACAACCCTCCTACTTTTCAAATCCTGTTATGTGATGTTAAAATTGCTCTTGTATCAGTCAGGGAGAACTGGAATCTTCTGTCACAGTATTCTCACTGATAACAGCATGTGCAGAGGCACAGGGCTCAGAAAAGTTGCAGGGCACTTAGGAATCACCAGTAGTTCATGATGACTGAAGCACAAGATGTGGGAGAGGAGTGTGAGGTGATGGCTGGAGATAAAATGAAATGGCAACAAGGTTTGGATCATAAGGGCCTTATATGTTATGATTAGACATTTGGACTTTGTTTTGTAAATAATTGGGAGTCATTGAAAAGTTTAAGCAAGGCACTGATATATTTAGGTTTGCAATTTAGAAGCATTCCTCTGAGTACAGCGTGAAGCAGGAAAGAGAGATGATACTAGACGGCAAGAGACCAAGGTCATTCAGCTCAGGAGCAAATGGATTCACACGCAGGTTGGTCTCTCACCGTTATTAATCCATTTTTGCTTGGAAAGACAGAGGTTAAAACAATATGTGCAAAGTGGAAAATTAGAGGTCCAGACAATGAGCGTTTTAGAATTTCATAAAAGAAATGTGTTGGGAATTGTGAAGAAGTTCAAAGAGCAGATTGGAGTTCAGCTGATCACTGAAGTGCTTGGAAAACTTTGGGAGTTGAATGGAATAAAAAGCAACATAGGGAAATGGCAAGTTGAAGTCAAATGGAGGGTTTTATGGGAAGAAGTTAAAACTAGAATGATCATTTGCAACCAAAATGGCAGAGGAAAGAAATGTAACTTTACCCTCTTTCTGTCACTTAGCAGTTGTGGAACACTAGGCTTGGCAAACTTCTGTTTCCTATTTGGATGACAGACATGTACTTTATTAACATCACCAAGTGACATCATATGGATGTCACGCGCCCCTGATAGTATGTGATGAGGAAGACACTTTTCCTTTGCTTTATTCTTTTCCAAAACCTGTAATTCTAGCCTAATTATTAGAAAAACATCAGATAAACCCCAAAGTAGGAACTTTCTACAAAATTCTTGACCAATGGTCCTCAAAACGCGATTAAGAAAAGCAAGGAAGGACTGCGTCACTGTCACAGACAAGGGGCGCCCAAGAAGACACAACAACCAAGTACAATGTTGTATCCTGGACCAGATGCTATGACATTAATAAAAAAAAAAACTAGGGAAATCCTGAATAAAATTCAGTTTAATTAACAATAATGTACCGATGTTGGTTTCTTAATTTTGAGAAACTAAGGTAATATATGATAATAGCAATAGGGACAAGAAGACTGGGTAAGAGGTTTGTTATCAACGTCATTTTTGTAACTTTTCTAGAAATCTAGAATCACACCAAAACAAAAGTTTATTTACAATCAATATATACGTCACTTAGTCGTTATGACTATTGAATGAAATGGCATAAATAAAGCAGCTAATATAGTGCCTGACACATAGTAGGGCCTTAAATACTAGTTGCCTTTACCCTTTCTCTGTAAACTAGTGATTTTCAAATTTAGTTATATAAAAATCAGGTGGAAGTGTTTTTGTCAAAAAATGCAAACAAATCCCAGTGCCTCAGCCTCAGAGATTCTAGAAATCTGGAAAAGGGCCCAGGAAGACAAATTTGCAATAAGGTGTCCTCTGGAGATTTGATGCAGGTGGGCCATGCTTTAAGAATTGCTGCTATAGACCATGGGGATTCTAGAGTGAGGATCATATGTTATCCGAGGAAGAAAATATTGGAGATAATAATGTCTGCCCTACTTACCTCAAATGGGCTGAAGGCAGAAAACAGGAAAAATGTAGGAGCAAGCACTTTGTAAACTATAAGTTACAATTTAAATCATTGCAAATTAATTTGAAAAAAAAGAGAGGTCTGATTAGGTAGCCTTTTAATAATAACCTAATTTTTATCCATTTCAGCCACCTAAAAATGTTCCTGCTTAAGCACTCAGATGACCCATAGGACAAAGGCACAGTTCAACCCCTTCAATTACAGATTAGCTAACTGAAGCTGAGAAAAGAGATATTACTGGTTCAAGGTCACAGAGCTAGTTATTGAGAAAGTGGGTTAAAACTCAGTCTTGCCAGCATCAATCTAAGTGTTTTTTCTGCTACCAGATGATCACTGGATGCCACGCTCAGAGGCTCAGACCTTTCTTATGGGCTCTGGAAAAAGGGAAAGAATGTCTGACTTAAAGAGGAAGATGCCAAAGTTTGTTTACCTACGTCCGCTGATAGGTTTGCTCTTGGTTCACTGTATCCTAGAAGGACTCAGTTGTCACTTAAGGTAGATAGAGTAAAAAGGGATCATCTGAACAGAAAAATGGCCTTTGTGGATTACCTCCTATTATGCTCAGCTTCTACGTCCTCAGCCACATCAACAGTGTGTTATCAACCTGCGTGAGGCCTTTAAAACACTGACCCACAAATCTGACACACCTCCCTGCTGTGGTTCAGCCTCACTGTGCCATTGTAAAGTACATTGCGTATAACCCTGCCATTCCAAGGTGGTGTGTAACCCAAGGGGACCTCTAGGAGGAAGAGAAATCAAGGTATTTTCTCCACCTCTTTAATGTTACATAAGTGATCAGATTCAAAATATAAGGGCAACATTGAAGAGGCAAACCCTAACAGATGCTGTTACCTGGCCCAACCTCTGCCTATAGACTCAGAGAGCTAGTTCTTAAATGTGTCCCCAAACCATTGGCAGAACAGAAGTTTAACAGGAGCCTGGGGCCTCATGATCTCCACAAGAAATTGTACCATAGTTGAACAGTCTACTGCCAGATAGCTCCTTATCTGCACTAGCCTGTAGGTGCAGGGTTTTCTGCTATTTGCAGCCAAATGTATTCCTAATTGCTACAGGCAGCTTATTGGTCAAATGGAGAGAGGAAAGATGCAGTGTTCACTTGGCCTTGGGTGTCTGATGGAATAGGTGGGGAGATTTTGGATTGAGCCTCAATTATATTTTAAAATCAGTGGTTCTCAAAGCTAATAAGCCCACCAGGTATTCTCAGGCACACAGAGGCTTGAAAAGCATAGTTTTAAAACTTATAACATGTAGGCACTTTTTTCATAACTCCTCTAAAATAGTTGTCTGCCACCAGCCTCTCTTTGCATTTTCACCTGTAACCCCAACTCTTGGGTAACCATGTCAATTTAGGATGGCTCTGTAAGAAATACGACTATTTTTGAGTGATTGTGGATATGGCTAACAAGCAAAGTGTGTACAGAAATAGACAGGGTAAGAGGATGTGGTCCCATCACTGCATTACATCTTTCAGTGTGTTATTATTAAAGATATTAAAGTCTCATGTTCAAAGGTGGAGAACTGCCAAAGGAAACCCAGCTCATGACCGTCAACCAGAAACACAAATTGAGATAAAGCACCCCATTTTCTAAACCTTAAACCAAACCACTGATGCTAATTAGCAGTTTGCAATTTACACATTGCAAGATGGATGTGCAGAAATGTTATCCTTTTTTTCTGTAACTGAACTCAGTTTGTGCATTAACCTGTTTTTCTGTGTTAATAACTTGCCATTCATAACAACAGTCGCTTCTGGATTAAAACTTTCTTTCCAATTAACTCAGGCTCTTTGGAGGAGGGTTCCCCCCATCTTCTCTCTCCTTCTGTTTCTCCAAGTCCCTTCATTATGATCTAAGTTCCTTGGAGGTTTCTATGGTCTTGTCTCCTAGGGAGGAGGATTGTCTTGTTCTCGTGCTCCGATGTCCAACCGCAGTGAAGCAGTCCAGCTGGGTTCCCTTATGCCTTGGGGCATTGTGCTTTGGCATCTGCCGGGTGTAACTGGGGTCCTTAGTATCATGCAGTGACATCCCTGCCATGGCACAACATGCCCTTCTCATCCTGATTAACAGCGCTCTTCACACCCACTGTCCTCTCAGCACTATTTGCCTTGCCATTCTGCTGTATTGTGGCTTCCTGAGCTGCGCTCTGAGAAGTGGAGCTCAAGCACACCCACCCATCTTTCCTAGAGACTCCTTTCTGTGAGTGTCATCCCTTGGAATTTTGATTCCAAGATGTCAGGGCAGAGTGTAGGCTCTTATTGAGTTTCCACTCTTGCTTTTTTTTTTTTTTTTTTTAGATGCCCTCATTAAAACTTGCTGAAACTTTTTGTCAGCAAGGGCTTTCCCTTTCACTCCATGTACTAGAAACTGCCCATATCGTAAATTATATCCTTCCTATTTTGTGACTTACAGTATAGACTTTTGTACTCTGACTACTCCAAGTGCTGCACCTACAAGTTCCTTTTTCCTGCAACAATTTTTTTTAAGCCTTGCAAATGAAATAAAACTTTAGCTTTAACAGTCACTTTCTCTGAAATAATTTTTATTTAAGAAGCTATAATGAAGAAGTTAAAAACTGAGAAAGAGGGGGCAGGAAGTGAAATGCTGAATTGAAAACAGGAGGGTTAAAATAAAATGTGCATTTCAAATGGCGAAGAGGATACACTCCCCTACAATGAAAGATGAAATGAAGGTGTGGGATTCAGGAAGGAAGAGAGATGTGTAGTGAAGTCTCAGTATGATGCTACTAAAGGAAAAACCCCTCGAGAGGAACCTATCCCAGCTGGGAAGATGGAGGGATTACTATATGGAAAGTGGAATTTAATTGCTTTAGAAGGTCTAGCCACTGGGACAGTGTAACCACAAAAAAATCTCAGCAAATTTTAAGGAGGAACAAAAAGACCAGTTGCACAAAAAAGAAGAGATAACCACAGTCAACCTCTTAACTCAGCAGTGAATGATATTTTAATGCCCAATAATAATAAACTCTGAATATTGCTTTAATTGAAAAAGAAAATTAGAGAAGTATTCATGTTGGAAAAACGAGGAGAGAAAGACAGATGTAAATGAGCTAAATTCTCACATACCAAAATTGTGTGGTAAGTCAATAGTTAATGTCCAGAATTGATGAATCAAGATACAGCCACTTTAAGTACATTATTTAGAAATATGAAGATAACCACAAAAAGAAACAGCTAAAATATTTGAAAGTGTTTGCCTCCAGGGAGTGGAATGTAACCTCAATTTTTTTTGTGGGTTTTTTCAATAATACTCTTCCTCCAACAAAAATAAAAACTAAAATTCACCTAATAAATCCGTGTATTTAGAAGCCAATGTGTGTGTGTGTGTGTTTAAATGCTTAAGTAGCAAAAACAAACCACAACACTTTGAACTGTACATGAACCTACCAATGTTCCACTTTGTTCAAGGCCTTTCATGTTTTCTTCCCATCTAATTTTGGAAGAAACTCAGGAAGAAGAGGTTTTTTCATAGTAAAACCTATTAGGTTATGCCATAGTCAATATCCTCAGTGAACCTGACAGACTAATAATCTATTTAAGGCTAGAAAGCAATTACTGATAGGCACTGATTATAAAGTTATGATGATACTTTCTTCTGTTTACTTTCAAGTTTTGGGAAGTTTTTCCGTATTTACCTCAAAGTTATGATACTTTGTGGAAGTTTGTATTATGATTTTTGAAATCTCAAGAGATGAGTGGTATGAAGTACTGAAGATATGTAGTTCTAGCAGGCCTTGTTATTCACAAAATAGGAGTACATTTTATTAATTCATATTTATGTTTTATGGTAAATGTAATTAACTATTTCAGATGCAACACTTAATTGGTACAATCTTTGAACCCAAGAAAGGCAACACGATTTGTTGTTTCGTGCAGATAGTAATTCCATCTCAATGCCTTCTTTTTTTTTTTTTTTGAGACAGAGCCTCAAGCTGTCATGCTGGAGAGAGTGCCGTGGCATCACAGCTCATGGCAACCTCCAATTCCTGGGCTCAAGCGAGTCTCCTGCCTCTGCCTCCCAAGTAGCTGGGACTACAGGCGCCCGCCACAACGCCTGGCCATTTTTTGGTTGCAGCTGTCCTTGTTGTTTGGCGGGCCCGGGCTGGATTTAAACCCGCCAGCTCAGGTGTACATGGCTGGCGCCTTAGCCCGTTGAGCCACAGGCGCCGAGCCTCAATGCCTTCTTATATACAAATTGTCTAGATTTTATTTTTTGCATCCCACGTATGCAGTGTAAACATCTCTCATAAGTGATGTTTCAGTGAAATATCTCTCTGTGACCACATCTAATATACGGATTTATTTGATGCATTTAACTTTTGTTCCCAGTATCATGAAATGCAGTCTGCAGACTAGTATTTTTATCTTAGAGGTTAAACTGGTCCTGTGGTATTCAGCTGTTGTATCTGGTACTTTTCTTTGACAAGGCCTTTGGCACCATATTCTTCTCATTTTCAGAAGTTCCCTTTTGTCTTCCATTCCTGACTTCTTTTTTCCTAGGGCTTCATTTCAATCTCTTAGTCTTTGTGAGCTCTTCCCTGATGTCTCATTGCATTTTTCCTTCAATTTCCGAGTTCTGAACACTCAGCAGTTTTTGCATTTCTTCAAAAGTTTTCAACATTGACTAGGTAGCTAAATATTAAACAATATATAAATTTTTAATACATGGGAAATTAGGACAAAGTTAACTTTTATGCTGTTTTTTTTTTTTTTTTTTGTTCTTTTAGAGACAGAGTCTCACTTTATCGCCCTCCGTAGAGTGCTGTGGTGTCACAGCTCACAGCAACCTCCAGCTCTTGGGCTTAGGCGATTCTCTTGCCTCAGCCTCCCGAGTAGCTGGGACTACAGGCACCCTCCACGATGCCCGACTATTTTTTTGTTACAGTTTGGCTGGGGCCATGTTCAAACCCACCACCCTCGGTATATGGGGCCGGCACCCTACTCACTGAGCCACAGGCACTGTCCTGTGCTCTCTATTAAGTTCACATGAGTTATACATCTTAATGTTACCTAGTAGAAATTTTAAGTTGATTTTTTAAGATTAAGTAAATAAAATCCTAGGTATATATGCAATTCTCATAAGTAGTTACTTCTTACCTATCATTTGTGAACATAGTTTTTATAAATTAACAGTTACGGATTTTTCTTTTTCTTTTTTCTTTTTCTTTTCTTTTCTTTCTTTCTTTTTTTTTTTTTTGAGACAGAGTCTTACTCTGTCACCCTGGGTAGAGTGCTGTGGCGTCAGACTCACAGCAACATCAAACTCCTGGGCTTGAGCAATCCTCCTCCCTCAGCCTCCCCAGTAACTGGGACTACAGGCACCCACCACAATGCCCAGTTGTAGATTTTTCACTTGAATACCAAATATTGGTACAGTCTGGAATGTGCATGTGAAAGCCATCAGATGATTAACTGAGCATCAGATGGGTGGATGGATGAATGAAGAAAAGAAGAGAAGATATATAAATAAGTAGATTGATAGCTAGATTAGTCTCAGGTTTCAACTTTCTTCCTCCAAAGAATTCTTGAGTTCCACCCTCTGTGATTTGAGAGGTTAATAGTACTGGAAAACTGAGTTCTCTGCTTTATAAATTTCATGGGAATGTAATATTTCAGGAAAACAAAACATTTGAAAATGAGAACTGACAAATATATTAAAAATAATTGTTTATTTTACAAAAACATTTACCAGACTCCTTATTTAAATAACATTAAGTGACGTGCATCTGATCCAAGGACCTGCAGGTGTGTTACTCCTATGGCTTTCATTTGGAATTGATATATTTTGTCCTCCCTAAGGTGATGATTGCTGGGAATTCCAGAGATCAAGTTAAGTACAAACTGAACCTAAAAATATAGTTACTGAGGCGTTTGATATAGTATTTTACTTCTGATTATGGACTGAGTTTCTGTCTGGCAGTAGGCCTCTGGAAATGAAACACTGCAGCATTACTGAGTAATTTATTGCTGGGTAATAAAATTATAAAACCATTTTATATACCAGATTTACCAAGTGAAAGTGAACTTAAAAAACAAACATATATTTTACTACTTAACTATGATTTTTTTAAATAGGAAGAAAAGTACAGATAATATAACAAAAATCAATGAACCCATTATCCAGATTTAGTAAATATTAAAATGTTACCATATTAATCCCCTAAAATATTAAAGGACACCCACCCCTAGCCATTTTCTTCCTGTCATCTTGAGATGTAACTGTTACCCTGAAATTAATATGTGTGATTCCCTCAATGTTTTTATTTAAAAAATAAAAAGGGCATGAAAAAGAATGTATGCATATTTTAAGAAAGGAAAAAATTGTATTAAAATTGTAACACTCAAGTCACTTTCGACTTCTGCAACTACAAGAGGTACCCAAATGTGACTTTTAGTCACCCTTTGTTATCAGTATATTTTGAGTATTACAATTTTAATATAATTTTTCCTTTCTTAAAATGTGTATACAGTTTTTGACACCCTCTGGATATAAATATCACAATTAATATGCTCTATGGTTTTACGTGTTTCAAAATTTTAAATAAATGATATGATACCATATATTTCATTTTGCAGCTTTCTTTTCTTATTCAGTATTAAGTTTCTGAGATTAATGATGGAGATCTGGTTCATTCATTTGAAATGATAGGTAGAATCTATTGTATCATTAAGCTAGTTATTTAATTTCCTTCCCTGACTGAGGATGCTAAGGTTGTTTTCACCAGTGATAGTGTTTCAAATGGTGCTGTAGTGAACACCTTCTACATGAGGTCTGAGAGTTAGGGTCATGAACTCATCCTGGAAAACTCATACCTCATTGCTGAGTATCGCTGTGGTCTGCTTCCAAGCACTCCCCTTGGGAAGCAGTGCACTGATTACAGCACCTAGTCCACCCTTCAAAGCAATTTTAGAACTCCTTTTCTAGAATGGCCATCAAGGCTGTCATCCTGTTACCTTTGATGTCCTGAATGTTATCAAAACATCTTCCTTTCAACATTTCCTTTACCTTCTGGTAATGAAAAAAGTAATTTTGAAGTGGGGAGGGTGTTCCATTGCACCCCATTGCAGTTATTTGTTTACTAGCTATAAACTCCCTCACAGACAGTGCCAAGTGAGTTGTCTGTGAGCATCATGATACAAGAACCATGAGTTGTTGGCCAGGATTTTCAGTTAAGATTTTCCTGTTTCTCTATCAATGTTTACTTGATCGGCTGTGCTTCTCACGGTCAGCCAATGTGATTTTGACACATAATTTGATTAATTTTTACAATGTTTTGTTCTTACTGGCCACCCTGACCTCTCTTCATCAGTGATACTTTCTCTCCCCTCAAAAAAACGTTTAATCCATTTGTACATTGCCATTTTCTTCATGGCATTATTCCCATAAACTTGAACTAACATGTCCCTAATTTCATTTCCACTCTTGCCAAGTTTTGCAAGAAATTTTAATGTTTGTTATGACTCTAATTCAAGCGCAGATATTCTTTAATAGCACACAAAAACATGCAACAACAATAATGAACGCCACTCAGCAAGACACTGCCACACGTCCATAGGAACACAGCCGTGAGATACTGATGTCCCAAGGTTATGAAACCTTAGCAAGTGGTTTGTACAGTGCTGCCGATGTAAGTGTGCTGTGGCAAGTCACAAATTTAGTTGTCAGACTTCGTTATTTCTCCTTGTACACACCAGCAAGAATTTCTCTTGGGCTTGCATCACAATCACCTTGAAGGCTTATTATTTTTTTATTAAATCATAGCCGCATACATTAGTGCAATCAAGGGGTACAATGTGTTGGTTTCGTATACAATCTGAAATGTTTTCATCAAACTGTTTAACACACCCTTGATGGCATTTTCTTAGTTATTGTATGAAGACATTTGTAATCTGCATTTAGTAAGTTTCGCTGGTACCCTTCTAAGATGCACCATAGGTGTGGCCCCACCAATTACCCTTTCTCCCCTCCCTCCCTTCCCATATTCTTGTGTTATAGTTGGGTTATAGCCTTCATATGAAACCTTTAAATTAGCTTCATAGAAGGGCTGAGTACATTGGATAATTTTTCTTCCATTCTTGAGATACTTTGCTAAGAAGAATATGTTCCAGCTCCATCCATGTAAACATGAAAGAGGTAAAGTCTCCATCTTTCTTTAAGGCTGCATAGGATTCCATGGTATACATGTACCACAACTTATTAATCCATTCATGGATCGATGGGCACTTGGACTTCTTCCATGACTTAGCAATTATGAATTGGGCTGCAATAAACATTCTGGTACAGATGTCTTTGTTATAATGTGATTTTGGGCCTTCTGGGTATATACCTAGTAGAAGAATTATAGGATCGAATGGCAGGTCTATTTTTAGATCTCTAAGTACTCTCCAAACATCCACTTTGAAGGCTTATTAAATAGATAACTAGTTCTGGAACTATATTCCCTCTGCCATAATATAGAAGCTGCTAAATCCAAGCCACTTCTACCATGATTTCGTATTAGTCAAATATATCGCCACACATTGCCATTTTGCCCATGTAATCGAGCAATTGTATAATTTATCATCCAAATCAGGACTTGTTTGAGTCTGAAAGGGAGCATTATTAGTATTAACATGACACCCTACTTGGAACCCAGATCTGGATCAAAGCCTCAAGTAGGTGCCTCTGATGAGAAAATCTAAATGACAAATCTGCACATACCTGAGGAATATACAGAGGAATCTGAGTTGGGGAATATAGTTTTTGGGATTCTAGTTTGGGAAGGTAGATTTGTCTGTGCAGAAATGTCAAAATTAGCCAAAAGCATTAAAATTTTTTGGACATGGTTACAAAGCAATGAGTACTTTATAATTATTTTGAGGGTCTTTCTTCCTTTTCTCCCCTCCCCTCCTTTTCCCTTCCTTTCCTTTCCTTTTTCTTTCCTTTCTCTGTCTTACTCTGCTGGCTGGGACCATCAGAACAAAATTGAGTAGTTCTGCTAGTAGCAAACCTTTTTTTCTTCTTCCTTGTTTTAAAGGAAATGCTAATAAAATTTTGTTATTAATTAGGATGTTTTTCTGCAGGGTTTTAAAATATACTTTTGTCAGATTTAGGATATTTCCTTCTATTCTTAATTTTCTGAATGTTTTAAAAAATTATAAATATGTGTTACTCTTTTTTTTTTTTGAGACAGAGTTTTGTTGTGTCACCCATTAGCATGCAGTGGTGTCATTATAGTTGCAGTCTCAAACTCTGAGGCCCAAGTGATCATCCTGCATCAGCCTCCCAACTACCTGGGACTAAAGGCACCTGCCATGATGCCCAGATAACTTTTCCTTCTTTTTTTTCTTTTTAACTTTTTTATTTTAAGTAGAAATGGGGTCTCACTCTTGTCTAGGCTGCTCCTCTTAAACCCCTGAGCTCAAGTGATCCTCCTTCCTTGGCCTCCCAGAGTGCATGAGCCCCCACACTTGGCCTATTACATTTAATAATTTTTTTGTACATCCAATAAAATAATTAATCATTTTTCTCATTTAGTCTGTAAATGTGTTAAATTATGTTAAAATATTTTCTAATATTAAACCAACCTTTAATTTTTGGAATAAATTCTACTGGTAATGATGTATATACTTTTAAAGCATAACTTTTTGGTTTTGGTATGCTAACATCTTATGTGTTTTTAGCACTTTTGCAAGTATGTTTGTAAATGAACTGAGTTATAAATTTCCTTTCTAATACTGTACTTTTTCAGTGGGGTTATGTCAGCCTCATTAAAATGGATTAAGGAGGTTTCCAGTGTTTTCATACTCTATAAAAGGCTTTAAAATAATGATCATTGGAGATTTCACTTTGTTTTTATATAAAAGCATCTGGCTTGATGTGATTTTTATTTTGGGGGGTGATGTAGTTTTTTTCTTTTTTGTTTTGTTTTTGCGGGTTTTGGCCAGGGCTGGGTTTGAACCTGCCACCTCCAGCATATGGGGCCAGTGCCCCACTCCTTTGAGCCACAGACGCTGCCCAGTGATGTAGATTTTTAATGATCAATTTCAATTCTTTATTGGATATAGATCTGTTCAAGCTTTTAATTTTTCATGAGTCTGTTTTGGTAAGTTATATTTTTCTAGAGAATGGTTCAAATTTCTTTGTTTCCAAATTCACTGGTGTCAAGTTGTTCAACCTCTTGTTATTTTTATTTTTTTATTTTTTTTGAGACAGAGCCTCAAGCTGTCACCCTGGATAGTGTGCTGTGGCATCACAGCTCACAGCAACCTTCAATTCCTGGGCTTGAGCGAGTCTCCTGCCTCCACCTCCCAAGTAGCTGGGACTACAGGTGTCCGCCACCATGCCAGGCCATTTTTTGGTTGCAGCCGTCATTGTTATTTGGCAGGCCAGGGCTGGATTCGAACCTACCAGCTCAGGTGTACGTGGCTGGAGCCTTAGCCCGTTGAGCCACAGGTGCCGAGCCTCTCTTGTTATTTTTAAAAATATCTCCTTTGTCTGTGGTTCTGTCCCCCTTTATGTTCAGATCTGTTTTATTTACATTTTGTGTTTTTTTCTTCGTGATTATCCTTTAGCCTTGATCACAGAATAGTTTATTTCTTTTCAGAAATGAACTTTAAGATTTGCTTCTTTGTTTCACATTTTAGTTCTATTCTGATATTTTTCATTCTAACAGCTTTCTCCTAGTATCTCGAGTTGGATGCCTACTCAGTTTTCATTTTTATTTTTGGTTTTATAATTAGTTCATTTAGGTACATACACTTTGAAATATAGTGTTTTCTTTGTGAATCTGTTCTAAACATTTTATAATTTTCATTGTTATTTTTTCTCATAGATTATTTAGAAATACATTAAAATTTCCAAATAAGTAATTTTTATAAAGACAGTGTCTTGCTTTGTTGTGGTGGTAGAGTATAGTGGTGTCAGCCTAGCTCACTGCAACGTCCAACTCCTGGGATGCAGTGATCCTCCTGCCTCAGCCATCCTAGTAGATGGGACTACAAGCATGCCACTACACACTACACCCAGCTAAGTTTTTCTGTTTTTAGTAGAAATGGGGTCTTGATCTTGCTTAGGCTGGTCTTGAACTCCTGAGCTCAAGTGATCTCCCACACTGGCCTCCCAGAGTGGTAGAATTATAGGCATCAGCCATCATACCTAACCTCAAATATAAAAACATTTTTAGATAACTCTTTGTTATTAATTTATAAATTTATTATATTTTGAGGAGATATCATAGTTTTCATGATCTTTTCTTTGGTGGCTTTTGATATTTGCCTTTGTCCTGATATGTGAACAGTTTTGGCTTGAGAAAAGAATGTGAGTTCTCTAATTGATGGATGCAGTATTGTATATATTTATTGTCATTGCATCAAGTTTATTGATTGTGTTATCAAATCATTGAAAGCCTCACTTATTTTTTGGTCTTTTGATCTATCCATCACAAAGAGAGGCATGTTAGAAAAATCTATCATGGTTGTGGACCTTTCCCTTTCTCTTTTAAATTGTTTTCCCTGCGTGTATTTTAAGGCTATGCCTTTAGGTCTACATAAGTTTAGAATTGTTATATCTTTTGTTGAATTATTCTTTTATCATCATGTATTTTTAATGATCCTGATTTTTTCCCCTTAGGGTGTTTTTTTGCTAGATATTCGTATGCATTTCCTCAGGGAAGCATTTGTTCGATATTTATTTTGCAATCTTTTCTTTTCTTTTTTTTCAGACAGAGTCTCAATCTTTCACCCTGGGTAGAGTGTCATGATATCATAGATCACAGAAAAATCAAACTCCTGGGCTCAAGATATCTTGGCTCAGCCTTCTGGGTAGTTGGGACTAGAGGTGCGTGTCCCAATGGGGCTAGTTTTTCTATTTTAGGAGAGGGGAATCTCACTTTTGCTTAGGCTGATCTTGAACTCCTGAGCTCAAGATCTGTCTCAGCCTCCCAGAGTGCTGGGATTGCAGACATGAGCCACTGTGCCCAGATTGCCATTATTTATTTTTAAACTTTCTGTGTGGTTTGTGGTACTGAGAATCAGCATATATCTGGATTTCATATAATTCAAATATTTTGATTTCATTTTGAAATCCAACCCAAGAATTTCATATAAAATGAAACATTATCACTATTATCGTTGGTATTGATCTTTTACCATTTTCTTACCTCTTCATTGTTTCTTACACTGTGTTCTTTCTCTTGGATTCAATTACCTTTTTTTCTGAAGTACACCTGTAGCTAGTTCTTTCAGCCCTGGTATCTGAAAGACTTGCTGTCTTACAGAGGAAATTTTTCTATTTAGTGTTTCAGGCAGTTAACAATTGCCTTACTGCTTTGCTGAGCTGGTGGGTACCGATTTCACACTTGACAATAAACAGTTTCTACAGTCTGAGGAGCCCTTCATGGGCCTTGGCTTTAGTGGAAGCCTCAGTTCCAGCTCCTGGCCTTAAAGCAGCATTTCTTGTCCTGTGTGGGTGGTAGAATTCCCAAATCCCAGCCTGTAGGACCTATTCCTAGGTTGGTTTTTTTCTTTTTTTTTTTTGAGATTAAAGTCTCTCTCTGTGCCTGGGTAGAGTGCCATGACATCATAGCTCTCAGCAACCTTAAACTAAACTCTTGGACTTGAGCAATCTTCTTGTATTCCTACATTCAATACCACTTCCTCTAGACTCTCTCTAGACTCCCCTACTGTTCTGTCTTCATGTCCCTGTTGTATGTATTCCTGTCATCTGGGGAATTCTCACTTTCTTTAAACTTTTATATTTGTTAAATATTTCGGGGGTATTATTTTGCCCAAAAGTTTTATGTGTTTTGAGTATGAAACAGTTTCATATCTATTTAGAGCACCATGTCTGTAGAATTGGAATTCTAAACTTCTTTTTAAACACATTTATTTTTATCCCTAATGTGATTTTCAGTTGCACTATACCTTTGGCAATATTCAGGAAATTAAATAGTTGGATGCTGTTATTTTGTAGTGCTGTTTTCTCTGTTTTGCAAGTGAAACACCTTTTGGATATGTAGGTATTGATCCATTTTTTTGCTGATGACCTAGAGTTCTCCTCCAATCTCTACTCATCCCAGACAGAACTTTCTACTAGTTCCTTATTGCCTATTTTGTGTTTAAGTCCTTCTTAGCTTCTGGCACTGGAAAGTGATATGATGGACATAGAGATTAATGACTGAATGTGGCCTCAAAAGATCACTCTTTCTAAAATATTTGTATTTTAATCAGGGATTGGAAAATATTGAGCCATAAACAGGCTTGTGGCATTGAAGAAAGCTATTATGAAAGATATTTTTGGTGTCATTAGTCCAATTTTCCCTTCAGAAGCCCATAGATCATATTATCTTGGAAACTACCATCTTTACTATTTCTATTTAAACTTATCTACAGTCTCCCAAGAACTCAATGTCAACTCTTATAGCCTTTGATGGGAATAAAAACTCAGAAGAGAAATATTCACTTTTCTAAAAGGAAAGTTTCTCTCTTCTTCTGATCTTCTTTTACATTCTTTACCAAACAAATACAAAAACTAAAAACAAAAAAACTATATGCATTAGGCAGCCAATTATCACAGAAACATATTAAATAACTTATGTCCTAACATGAAAATATGGTGAAGATTACAGTCCAAATGTAGAATAATGTTTGGGCCAGCTTTCATCAGAACACTGCTATGAAGCACAGAGAATAAAGAAAGCTGCAATTTAGTATGTGAAAGGCCAGGTAAAATTACATGGGCTCTGTCATATTTGCACATCTAAATATGCAATATTATTTTCAATGGGAAATTAAGTAACTCAAGCTGTGCACTGTCATATCCAGGAGTTCATCATACGAAGGAATGAAGATGTTCAAAGGAAAACCTTCAGGCTTATGCCAGACGATGTTCCCAGCTGTATAAATGCCTAACTCAGCTTCTAGTCCTTAGAAATTAAGCAGCTCATTGAAAATTCAAGCTCCAGCCAGAAGCTACAGCTGGGCTCAGATGTTGAAATCAGTCTCACCTGCTGATCAGACTGTGACACAGCCACAGCCTGGCTTCTCATTGAGTTCTCAGTGAGCCCTTCCTTCTCCTCTGTAGTGTGTGGCATTTAAAATGTAAGTCCTTTATGCACATTGTCAACCATCCCTTCTCAGGGAAGATGCAAATAAGAAATCTACCTATTTCAGTCTATGAAGTTATATTTAGATCATTAGGTAATGAGCGTCCTAGTAAAGTCAACAGAGGACAGCCTGGTTAGTTGGAATAAAAATTGACAGGTAAAGAGTGATGGACAGTTAGTGGATGATCAGAGTGACAGAACAGTTTGGGGAGAAGGACTTTATTTTCAAATGTCTCTAACACTGCCAATAATAACTTAGCATAAGGAGCTGATATTAATAAATAACAAAATAATTTATAATTAGCATATTTCTCATTTAGAAGCAGTGTTTGTATAACAATGGTTCAGGCCCATTCCCTAGTGGAAACTGCATTAACAGTTAACGGTGTATCTTTTCACAAGCTTTTTAATGAATATACAAGTACATATAATCATATTTTGTATTTTTACATAAAGAAGTCATGAAATTTTCTTTATGAACACTTTTACATATCAGATTATATGGAATTTTTTGATTCTTTTTAACAATTAAAGAATATTGTGGGAAGTACTTTCATTTACTCAACTAGTCTCCTAATAATGGACATTTATGTTACTTAAAATTTCCAAGCTTTTACAAAGCCTAATGCAATGAATAATATTTACATGGCATTTTGTACATAAAAGTGTTAGTATACTATATAGGTAGAATAAATTCCTATAATGTACAATTTCTGGATTAAACGTTAAACACATTTTAAATTTTGATACATATTGCCAAATTTCCATGCAAAGGATAAATTTTTAGAAGTAGAATTTCTTGATTGAGTGATATATGCATTTCATCTTTCAGTAATGTTGTACCAATTTATATTCCTGGGGAATATATTTCTGGATAATATGAAAATCCTCTCCCAAAAGACACTTAAACTATTAAACAATATGTAACAACTATCTCATATAGAGAGATAGGGTTGCAGAAATGTAAGGCAAATTCCCCAGAATTAAAAATGAAGAAAATTTTCTAGAATAGATAAAAGATACGAATCCTTAGATTCAGGAAGCACAATAAATCTCAAATTCCTCCATTGGATTTTAGCATATATAATATATTTCAAATGAAATATAACTATGTATCCAAAAACAAGCTATTAGTGAGAACAGCAGCACTGTTTTTATATTTCTGCAAATATTTTTAACATATGGTTTAATAGAATATAGTTGTATTCTCATGTCTGCTTCTGCATTCAATCTGTTCCAATGTCACGTCATCTAGCCTGTGGAAAACTTCAATTTTCAAGAGAATGAGAATGAAAGAGACAAATTGTGGCTTAGTAAATATTGTAAATATAGTTTTAACCTTGTGGATGCCTGAAAAATTCTCCAGATTCCTCCAGGGACTTGATTAGACCACACTTTGAGGAACATGGACTTATAGAGTAAGTTTCCTATTGTGGATCAGGGTTAGTGGACTGAGTGTTACAAACAAATATTGGCCACACGTACACACACATAATGCTCTACATGAATCACGATTTTTCAGGGAACTAGAATATAATAGAGTGCACTTGGATTTCAAGCAATACTCAAGGGATTAATTTCATTTCTTTTCTGGGATTGAGAGGCTACTTCAGAGCCCTGCAACGTCATCTTGTAAACATCAAATACATTATGTTGGTATGTGCACATACCAGATATTTTTAGTTAATAGATGGTAGTTAAACTACTTGTTAACCATAGTATGTTTGAGAGAGATATGTCAAAGATGGATTTATTTCTCTACAACATAATCACAAATCCACTCCAGAGTGGAATGAAAAAATTATCAATCACTAGACTAACATACTGAGTCTTATTTTCTGGTTTGGAACCTACATGTTTTAGAATCTTAAGGAAACTCATGCAAAAACTGATGTAGAGACATTAATTCTGGAGGCTAATTGAAGAGAGTTAGAAGATTTTTTTTTTTAATGCCATGGGAAAAGTCTCATTTACATACCTTGAATTAAATTTTGCCATCAAATTTTCTTTAACTAAAATGTTCTTTCTTTAACTGATGTTTCTCATTTTAAATTTTATATCACTAAAGAGACGGCCCCCATCTGTATCTGTTAAGGAATCATATTCTGGTACTCTGTTGAGCTCATTCACATTGAGAATATATGACCCAAATGTTTTTCTGTATCTTATTTATTTTATTATGCAAAATCTAAGATTGCAAGACATTATTTCAGTAATGCCCAGGAGGACATTTATAATAACCCATTAGATCTCAGACATCTACGTCTCAATTTCAATGAAAAAGATACACATTTTCTCTCAATACTTATGTGAATACACAAGGTTTAATCCCAAGTGATTTCTGCTGAAACATAAGTAGTAGATGATTAGCTGACCAGTTTTTAACATGAGACACCCCGTGACATGCAAAATGACATGGCAAAAAGAGTATGAGGTAAAATAATGCTTCATTCTAGTTGAATTGCATTTATTACACAAATGAATATTGAGTACTTCCTTGGTACAGGTACTTTGCTAAGCCCTAAGATAAATGAGAAAGAATCCTTGCCTTCATAGCTCAGTAGAAGAAATAAACCTGTAAGCAAAAATTGATATAGAATGTGATAAGGCTTATAATAAAGATATATACAAGGTGTAATTATATATTATCACTGTAAGGGAGCGATGCATTCTGCTTATAGAATTGAACAGGCTTCACTTTTGAGCCGATCTTGAGAAATAAGTTAGAGATTTCTAAGCTTTCAAGTGAGGCAAGAGTGTTCTAGGTAGAAAGAACTACAGGGGCAAAGCTCTGGCATGTCCAGGTTTGGCAAGTAGTTCAGCTTGGCAAGGCTGGAGTAAGGGGTGAAGATGGAGATCAGCTGGAGATGTTGGAGAGTGAGTAGAAATCAGTTTGTCAAGTATATTGCAGCCCATGCTAGGAAGCTTGTACTTTATCACATGGGTCTCTGGTTTTCCAGATATGCCCTAGAACACCTGGGGATTCACAGAGGTGCCTGGGATGTTGGTGGGGTGTGATCAGAGCAAGCAGACAGGACCCCCTTCCTACCCCTGCTTCAACAGGAGCCGCTTGGCTTTACACATGTACATGCTTCAAGCTGGGCTTTGGTGTAAGATTTCATTTACTCAGCAATTGTCTTTTGAGCATATGCTAGATGCCAGGCATTGTGTTAGGGTACATGATTAATAGCCTGTGCAGAACTTTACTGCCAGTGCAGAAAACATCCTTTCTTAAAAAGAAATCCACAGCTAAACGTGTAGGGGAGCAACTGTAGAGTAGTAAGCAGGAGAGTGATTACGATCAGAGTTGCTTCTTAGATATCTCACTCTGGTTGCATTTTGGACAATAGGTTAGAGAGCAGAGAGGTTGGGGGAGAAAATGAAAGTGTGAAACCAGTAGGACTAGAAGTGCATTGAATGTGGAGATGAAGAGAGGTGAGCTCTGGGTTTTTAACAATTAGGGAGATGTTGGAAGAGAAAGAGACAGTGATAGAGGCTGAGAAGAGGGAGAGAGGAAGACATGAGAAAGAGAGAGAGAGACAGAGAGAGAAGGAAAGAGTGCTTATCTTGAGGGCAGAGTTTTAAGAGGGTAGAGATCAGTAGTGTGCATGGTTCAGGAAGACCTTGTAAGATAGACCAGGAAGTCTTCACTTGATTTGGCAAATGTAGAGCTTTAGTGAGTTTAGCAGCGTCAGTTTCAGTGGAAGCCAGATTGCAGTGGGCTGAGAAGTGAGTAAGTGGCGAGGAAGTGGGGAGATGGTGAGAATAGACATCTCCTTCGGGGAAATGGCTGTGAAGGCAGAAGTAGAGAGAACATGATTGCTGGAGAAAATGCTGGAGTGGGAGGTATGAGTTTATCAATATGCACAGTAGAAGGATTCAGATGGATGGGAAATTAAAGATAATGGTGTGTATGTGTAATTGCTAAAGGAGGTCCCTGAAGAGGTGACAAGACCAAGTCTCCAGCATAGGTCTTTCTTGAGTAACTCTGAATACACGAGAATTTAAGAGGAATGTATTCAGCACATACAAGGTGTGTGTACATGTATGCACATATACACATATTTGGGATATTTTGGGGGCCAAATTTATTGAGAAAAGGTTAAAAATTAATTTTGAATTTATTAGGGTACTGTTGGATTTGGGGTATCAAAGAACTGTGAAATCTAAGTTATATCTTCCTAATTTTTAAATTTCTCTATTTAGGACATTCAAATTTCTGCATAACAAAACCACCTTTTTTAGAGCCTGATTGATACCTAAATAATTTATTCTATGTTCTCAGAAAACGAATACGTTTTTCTCACTGGAGACTCCTCAAGAAATTCTTTCCTCTTTCTCCCTTTTTTATTCCTTTATCCTTGTTTTCTCTAACTTTTCCATGAGTCCCTAAGTGCTAAATTTTCCATGGGTGTAAAAATGTACTTTATAGCATTCAACAGTGATTTTTCTATTACCAACTAGGATCCACTTCTTAAATATTATTTTCGGTCCACAGGGGCTGGATTCTATCAGAGATGTTGGTGACTGCCTTGAGACCAACTAGATGTGTAGTTATTAGCCTTTTAAAAAATTTTAATTTAATTAATTATGATTATTTTTTAGAAACATGATCTTTCTCTGTCACCCAAGCTAGAGTGCAGTGGCATGATTATAGCTCATTGAAGCCTGAAACTCCTGGGGTCAAGTAATTCTCCTGCCTCAGCCTCCTAAGTAGCCGAGAAGGGATGACTTTAAAATGAGAAATGAATTATATTCTCTAAATAGTTACTGGTTGTTTTGTATTTTTAAAACATCATGGGCCAGGCCTGGTGACTCATGCTGAAAAGCTTAGCACTCTGCGGGGGCAAGGTGGGTGGATTGCTTGAGCTCAGGAGTTCGAGACCAGCCTGAACAAGAGTAAGACCCTGTCTTTACTAAAAACAGAACAAAACTAGCTGGGTGTGGTGGTGGGCACCTGTAGTCCCAGCTACTTCGGAGGCTGAGGCAAGAGAATCACTTGAGTCCAGAAAGTTTGAGGTTGCTGTGAGCTATGATGATGCCATGGCACTCTACCCAAGACGACAGAGTTAAAAAAAAAAAAAAAAAAAGAAAACATCATGGATGTATAATAATATTAGCTATTGCTTGCTATCTTCCTGGCTATAGGGTAAGTGATGAGAGGGGATTGGAAGATTTGGTTGACAAATAGCTCCAAAAAGGCCTATATTTGTTCTTAAATTAACTTTTTTTTTTTTTTTTTTGAGACAGAGCCTCAAGCTGTCACCCTGGGTAGAGTGCAGTGGCATCACAGCTCACAGCAACCTCCAACTCCTGGGCTCAAGCGAATCTTCTGCCTCCGCCTCCCAAGTAGCTGGGACCACAGGCGCCCGCCACAACGCCCAGCCATTTTTTGGTTGCAGCCGTCATTGTTGTTTGGCGGGCCCGGGCTGGATTCGAACCCGCCAGCTCAGGTGTACGTGG
>CAUYRH010035558.1:0-24538 GCA_963574655.1 Perodicticus potto
TGAAGGGTCAGGAGAAAACTTCTAAACACGGATCAAAATTTTTTTCACATAGTAAATGAGAAAATATCATGAATGTTATATTAATCAGGTTGATGAAAATATCTCCAATTGTATGTGAAGCCCACACACTGTACTCCTTGACTGAATTATTGTACACAGCTATGACTCAATAAAAAATATATATATTAAAAAAAAATATTTTTGGCACTCCAGAGATCCTCCCGTGGCACACTGGTAAAAAATCACTGCCTTAGCCTGTTGTAGGTACTCAGGAAATACTAAGTAGCCGCAAATGCAGAGATAAAATGAACATTTTTACTCTGATCTATTTTCTAAACGATATTATTTTTACTAAAAAATTATTTTTACTAGATTATGCTTAAATTGATGATGTCTCAATATTGAGTTTTGTAGAATTTCTACTTATCATGGAAAATTCAAATGTTAAATTTTGGTTTAGAAAAATTCCTTAAAAGCTTATAGTTCATCAATATCCTATTGGCTAAATATTTGGCAAGACTTCATCATCTTAGTTTCTCCATTGGGAGCTATTTATGACTGATTTTGGAAGTAGAATCAAAATGTATCTAAGCAAATTTGGTACAGATCACAGAGAAGTACTGTGGCATTTAGTTTATTTGATTTGATCTGGGTAAAAACATATTTCCATGAGGAGCTCTTATAGTACTATCATGAATATATGAAGAAAAGGAAGCCTGTACATTTTGGAAAATGAATAATTCACACAACAAATTAAAAATTTGAGGCAGCTAAATTCACCCACTGCAACCATAATGAGAGGTGTTAGCCTAGACCTTAAAAAGAGGTTGAATATTTCAAAGGAATGTTATGAATTAATTTAAATAATGTCCTTTTGCATGAAATAAATATTGCCTAAAAAATGAAAATAACTTCTAAACTCAGGACTCAGTATCATAATGCAGTTCATCGGGAGTAATTCAATCAAATCACAATATATATTTTCTTGAAGAGCCTAAAGTGAAAGCAGATTTGATACGGAAGATGTATCTTTATACATTCAGGCTGCTATAGCAAAAATGTCATCAACTAAGTAGCTTCTCATGAACAAAAATATTTTTGTCACATTTCTGGAGTCTGGAAAGTGCAAAATCCTGGTGCTGTCTGGTGAGGGCTCACCTTCATACTGCGTCTTCACTTGGTGGAAGGAGCAAGGCAGTGCTGTGGGGCCTGGTTTTTTTTTCTTTTTCCAATAAGGGGAGTAATTCTATTCATGCGGGCTCTGTTCATGTGATCTAATTGCTTCTCAAAAGGTCCTGCCTCCTAATATGATCACCTCAGAGGTTAGGATTTCAGTACATCAATTTACGGAAGAAGACACAAATATTCAGATCACAGTAAGACACTCCTGTAATTTGGGGGACAGGGCATCAAAAGGAGTCGGTAAGCACTCCCCAAATTGGATAATAATGTGTATTCAGAACTTTACTTGCTATAAAAATTGTCAAGAGATATTTGTAACCTTTCTTTAATGATCTTTTTCCGACCCTACTCCCAATTTATGTGTTTGTACCAACTAATTCAGAGTAAAATTAATGAGCACAAAATATTAAAAATATTTGAATTACAATGCAAAATCATAATTCCTTTCATAATCACTTTATGCTTGTATGTAATTTATCCATATGGCTTACAAAGATAATGTTGTGATTGATTGAGCTCAAAATGCAGATACACAAACACACAGTAGGCTCAATTATTGCCTAATCAAGAAGAAAAGCTAAAAAGTGACAACCAAAAATATATAAATGATATCACTGCTACATTAAAATTAATTTATAAAGTTCAAATATATTATATGAATATTCTTAATATAATTCAATTTTGAAAGCACTATTTGTATTCATTTTATTATAAGAAAAAAGATTGATGAACAATTTTTGTGCCATAAAATCTCAGAGCAAGAAATTAAAAGCAGTGTAGGTGACAGAAAACATAAGGTAATAATAATACATTTTCCATGTAAAAGTTGTTAAAAGAATAGGTCCTAAGTGTTCTTACCACAAGCAGAAAAAAAGTAACTGTGGGAGATTATAGATATGTAGATATGTTAATTATCTTGATTGTAGCAATCACTTCAATGTATACACATGCCAAAACATCATTTTGTATACCTTAAATATCATTAATTTTTATTTGTCAATTTTTACCTCAATATAGATGGAAAGAAAAAAAAAAAAAAAAAAAAACAAAGAAAACACTGGGTCCAACAAGTAAAAGGATGCTTTAGGCTGTAGATATATTTGCCCTAAGATGCTATAATATTACAAATTCTTAATGGTGTTCTTTCCTAGGAAAGATTACGTTTGGTTAATAGAATTGTGGTACATTTTTATTGTCCTAAACTCCTACAATACCAGTATAATACTTTTGTATAATGGGATATTTCTGCTACACTTATCTTAAGAACTCGATATTTTTTTTTTTTGTGAGAACAATTTTGATCCGTATTTAGAAGTTCTCACAAAGTAATGAGAAAGTCTCTGGAATGTTATCACAATCAGGTTGATGAAAATATCTCTGATTGTATCTGAAGCCCGTACACTGTACCCCATGACTGAATTATTGTACACAGATATGATTTAATAAAAAAAAAAAAATAAAAATAATGATTAAAAATCTCTCTCTATTCGTAATACTCTTGAGAGTTTTTTTTGGGGGGGGATTTCAGCCCATGTTGCTAAAGATTTTTGTTATTAGAGAGAGCTCTTATTTTAATCTGCTAAGGTGATAGTTTTAAAACCTCCATCTGCAATTTTTTTTTTTTTGAGATAGAGTCTCACTTTTTTGTCCTCTATAGAGTGCTGTGGCATCATAAATCACAGCAATCTCAAACTCTTGGGCTCATGTGATTCTCTCATCTCAGCCTCCCAAGTAGCTGGGACTATAGGTGCCCACCACAATGCCTAGCTAATTTTAGAGACAGGGTCTCACTCTTGCTTAGGCTGGTTTGAACCTGTGAGCTCAGGCAATCTACCCACCTCGGCTTCCCAGAGTGCTGGAATTACAGGCATGAGCCACCGTGCCTGGCTTCCACCTGCATTTTGGGCAGGAGAGTTTGGTTTTTATTAACACCTTTATAAATGGTGAACTGTTGCCCTGTTTGGGAGGGCTCCCTGCGTGGGTTCCTGGCCAGGCCAGTCGTGATGCCATGGGAACCTTCCCTGTGAAGGCCTGTCCCTTCTGCTGCCCCATAGTGGTGCAGGTGGGAGCTAGCTGACGTCCACAGCCACGACTTCAAACATTTTTACAATAATGGATCCAGAAAACTTGACAGTTGACAGTGTTGGGTTTCCAAATGCATTGGGCACACAGGGGATTGATGCTGTGCTTTAATTATCAGCCTCAAAGATTCTTGCACTTCCCCATGTGGCCCACCCTGGTGGGTCCACACTGCATCTAAGTCAACGGCTCCTTTGTAAGTCGGGTGTCAGCACAGACAGCGAGTTTCCCCAATGCTGGCAGGTTGGCCATTTGTAAAGGCACCAGCATTTGGTGACTGCTGGTAATGGAGTTCATGTCTGTTTTATGAAGAGTTCCACTCAAATACTTGGAGGAGCTTAGGCAGCACTGCAGTGAACACAACTCAGTGTGCAACATGAACCTCAGAGCACCAAACCAGCTTGTGGTGTCAGCAGCCTGCTTGGGTGCTTCTGAAATTCCAAGAGGGCTTATCTGCCTGGCTGAGCAAGAAGTTCTCCTGCCTCACCAGGGGCAGCACTGGCTCTTGGAGGTATTCTGGTCACGTGGCCGTGGCTTTATTGTGGGAGTCCCGGGCTGAGGTCTGCTGGACTTGAAGAGGGGAGGATTTTCACACAGACTTCTCAGAGGTGCTGGGGCCAAAATGATGTCCACCTCCCTGAAGTTTTTCAGGATTCTGATCTAAGACCCAATGGCTAAAAATCAGCACTGGAGCATTCTCTCCCCTCAGTGCATGTCCGGGCGAGTGGAATGAGCACTGGACTGGAGTCTCGGGGACAGGGGCTTGCTCTGCTCCTGTCTGACCCCGTGATGCCCCTCTCTGGGTGGCTGTAGAGTGCTGAAGATGGATGAAAGCTTCTTAGAATGGCCAGGTGGGGGAGGTGGGCACAGAGTCCAGGGGGAGGCAGACTGGTCTACAGGCAGCTGCGTGGAGCCGGGCCCCGTCCCCATGTTCTCTCTCTGCGGCAGTCACAGGGAGGGACTTTTAGGAGACACCTCACGGAGTGTGACAAATGAAAAATTTTAAAACGACATTTACTTTTACAAGTCAGACATTTAAGTGGATCCTTTTTATGGAGCATTTTCAATTTTTATATCGCCTAAGAGACTTTTGCATTTCTCTCAATTCTTCTTCACGTTAAAAATGAATTATAGTCTCATTCATTTTCAAAAAGAATTTTGGGGAATTTGTTAAACAGACAAAGGCCACATGTGCCCTGAGAAAGGCCAATAACCGGGGCCAGTTCCTCCCCTTGATACATCTACTAGGCTTGGGGACTGAGGAAAGGAAAAGAAATAAAATGTCTACATTTTAGTAGGAACTTGGCATGTGGTATCATCCATAAATATTTTTACTGTCTCTGGCGAGCCTGGGCACCTGGCCCAGGTCCTTGCTGGGTCCTGCAGAACTGCTGCTACCCTGTGCAACCTGCAGGCTTCCGGCTTTCTGCGCAGGTCACGACTGAGGTCTCAGTAGGCTCTGTAAGCTCTGCCATAGGAGTCAGTTTCTTGAGAGCAGGATCTGGGCTTGGCTTTATATCTAAGAGGTATTAATTTCATGTGTTCCGGATGATTGAATTGCATTGAACGGTTAGGCCTCTGTGCTTTCTGCACTTCGGGGAAGAATCTGAAAAGGCCAACTTTCTCCCACGGCATGCAGCAGTGATGGGGCTGTGCCACTCCCCATCGGCCAGTCAGAGAGCATCAGATCCCAGAATTTGTCATGGTGCTGCTAATCCAACTTTTAGAGATGGACAGGGTCAGGAGAAAAGTCTTCATTCTAGATTTTTTTGAATTGAAACATAGTTGACTGCAGCTTTTGCAGTAAGCTTAAGGCCGTTCTGGGGTATTTTCCCCTCTCTGCTGTCAGATACCTCATATGGACCTCAGCAAACTAGAAAGTGCTGGGGAGATGGAAACCAGGCCTGGGAGGGGCCTGGAAACCATATCGTGTGAAGAACAGCGGCAGGTTCTGGGAACATTTGCCGCAGAAAGAGAAGCTTTCACCTGAGTTAGTCACACTGTAATTCATGTAGTCTTTCATAAATTAATTTATGAAATACTTTAGTTCACATTGCTCACTCCCCCAGTATTCCATGGCATATTTGAAATCTCGGACGAAGCACTCTTACCACAGTTATTTTAAGAAGCTAAACAGGAAAGGCAAATATAACCTATACCAATTCTCTAGAACACAGGCTGGAATTTGATTCTCTTATTCTCCTGTATTTTCCCAGAACCTACAGCAGCACCGGGCATTGTTTAGGTGCTGGAAAATATTTGTCGAATGACTGTGAATAAAGGAAGTGTGTGGATTGCTTAAAAATACTGTGAGTTCCGTGAGGCCTCAGGCCTTCTTTATCATCCTGCTGGGTTTCAGCTTACTAAAAAAAAGAGACATTTAAGAAAATGAAATCTTAGATAAAACCTGAATATATAAATAAAAATATTTTTAATTGATGTTTTCCTCATTAAGTTATAGCTAGTCAACGATAATAAAGCTGTTATGTGAAAAACTCAAAATCTGAAAGCCAGTACTCTGAATGACACTGGCAGCTTTATAGCAGACTCAAAATCCAATTTATTTCTGTTCTCTACTTTGCTTGCGCCATACATTTTTTTGGTTGACATAAAAGTAGTTTGCTTTGCAGTCTCAGGATATTCTTCAATGAAACTGATTTTGGAACTCAAGACAACTAATAGAAAATGTTTGTTTCCAAGGTGAGCCCTTCACAGTACGATGTCTACGTGCTCACAGACGTCATCATCGATACCAGTGTGTCCGAGCAGAACTGCTGGAAACTTGGCACGAGTGCTAAGGGAGTCCACTCCGTGGGTGCTGCAGGGCGTTCAGCAGTCACTGACCTCCGGCTGGTATGCCGTGGAGGCAGGGTGCCGCAGACTCGCCATCCTTCCCTAGGCTTTTGCTGTGAAGTGTTCTTGGGCGTCTGCACAAACGTGCTCTGTCCTGCTTGAGGACTTTGGATTTCCAAAGAACATTAGGGGCAGAGTGACGGAGGCAAGCAGGTGGCAAGAAAGCCTCCTTAGTGACTGGGACTTTGTCTGAATTAGACATTTATCCGTTCGTTCATTTTCAAATGTCTGTTGAGTAGCTCCTGTAAACAAGGGCTCCTCATTAAGCCACTTAACACCCAGCTGTGGATATAAAACCTTTGTGAGGGAAAATGGAGAAGAGCAGGGTGACACAGGAGTGCATGACAGGGGGTGGAGGTGATCCGTGAAGGTTTCCAGGGTTGCCAGGGTTTTTTAAAATAGTTTTAATGGTTTTAAAATAGGTAGGACCATGCTTAGCATCCATCGCCCGGCTGTGCGCACATGTGCATCCGACACATTCTTCAGGAAGAAAAAAAAATTGAAGAAAAACATTCCTTGACTCAGATCTTTTGATTATCTGCATGCCATCCAGGAATGAATGACTCAACTTACTCTGGGTCGAAGTGAAAACATATATTAGGTCACTTGCTTTTGAATGTTTTTTTACATTCAAGTGCTTTGAGTTATGGGGCACACCTTCTCCTCAATAACTGCAGGCTTATTTGAATGTGAATCGGGTGATAAGTAAATACAGAACGTGCCAAAAAAATGTATACACATCCAAGAAAGGAAAAAGCTGTATTAAATTTGTAATACTCAAGTCATCTTTGACCTCTGCAATTATAAGAACTGCGCAATGCCCTTGTGTTCATCTTTTGTTCTGAGTAGATGTTGAGTATTATGATTTTAATACGTTTTTCCTTTCTCTAAATGTGTATATATATTTTTTGGCACCCTCTGTATTTAAAGTCCAACAGTTAGAACCAAAGAAGCTTACAATCCCTTGACAGGAATGTTATTTTCCTTTACTCTTTGTCTCGCGAATATGGAGATAACCCGGGAAATAAGAAAGAAAAAACTGAATTTCAAGTAGAATAAAATGTTTACAGATGTCAGACCATGATCAGCCACACTTCACTTGTGGGTCTTCTCGTTACAGTGACGAGGACATCCTGTAATTGAAGTTCTGTGCGTGCCCTTTCCCTGATTGCTGGAACTAGCGTGACTTAAAGGAGGTGAATGAACATTCACTTTATTATTAATCACCTGCGACTGGAGCTGAAGACTATAAAATGTAAAGGATGAGGAGGGAGCAGAGGAGTGGAATGGGCTGGACGGCGGTGGTGCTCATACTTCCATACGGCCACCCCTCTGCCCCCCACCCCTGGGCCCCCTTTTGGCTGGGTCTCACTGGTGGGGCTCCCCAGGCCCCTCTGCAGGGACGAGGAGACAGGCAGTGTTTTCCTGGGAGGGGCTGTGGCTTCTTGGTCTCGCTGGAGGCCCAAGCCAGTCATTAGGTAGAAGGTCCAGCAAGGTCAGCACAAGCCAGCCTGGGGAAGCGGCAGCGGCTCTGTGCCTCGAGGGTATTTCCATTTGGAAGAACCAAGGACAGCTGTTGCTTTCTGAATCGGGGCTTTTCCAGGTTTATGAATGTCAGAACCTCTTGTACTTCACTTTGCTTTCCAAACAGGGACTTGTTTCAGGCTTCTCTGCACACAGACCGCAGGGATGTGGGCAAACACTCTTGACCAGATACCCAGCTTTGAGAGAAACCACTTTCAGCTTCCAAGGATGCGCACCCTGGCCGGCGTCTTTGATGGAGTGGTGGCAGTGATACCGGGATTTTGCTCTTCAGTGGGTCCTTGGTCTCGGGGATCGAAGAATGCACCCGCAGACCACAGATCAGTGGTAAGATGGATAGGATTTTTATTGGAAGTTGGAAAGGAATACAGAAGAAGTAAAAAGTGCTAGAGCTTCTGGAAGGGGAAAGAACTAACTACTTGTGGAGTCTGTACGTGGGCTCTTTATCTAGGGGTATTAGGTCTTGAGAATTACATTTGGCCAGGACTTGGCAAGTAGAAACACGTTTTCAAAGTCAATGAGTGTTATTGACAAAGGAATGAAAGCAGTCCCTCCAGCTCAGGGTAAAAGGTCAAAGTGTTCCCTTCATGAACTTGCCCAAACCTAGGAAAACTGGGGTTCCCCGTCCAGCCTTGAATGGGAGAGAACCCTGTATCAGTAGGAGTTGGGGTTTAAGCCCCTGGAGGGAAGCTCAGCCGCAGCACCTTCCCCTCAGCCTGACACATCTGAGTCCTCAGATTTATAGCCAATAAGATGGTCATTCTCTCTTTGGGCTACACGAACAAGTTAAAAAACCAACTTAATTCAAGGTTTTTTACTCGTATCTTTTATACTTCAGTTCCCAGAACATTTATTGAACACTGACTTGTGTGCAGGATGCTATAGCAGAATACAGAATAGATTGAAGATTTTTGCTGTGTCGCCAAGGAACTGCCACCTATAATGCCCCTGAAAGCTTGTGAAAGCTGAGATAAATGCTTATGGAACAGCGGAAATTAATACTTCAACAAGGAAGAGAGAAGGACCCAAGACCTTGTCTCTCTTCCCACTGCGCCATTCGAGAGGTCGCGGGTTTGCAGCAAACTTCCCTTATTTCCTTTTATAAGGACTTTGGCTGTCTATGAATTTTCTTCAGCCTCTTCTGGTTTATCTTGTTCTGCTTTAGTGTCCTTTTGGGCAAGGATGTAGTTCTAATCATTAACTTCCAGCCTCTGAGCCTTTTGCCTTCAAAGAATAACTTCTTCAACCCAGCTGGGTCATGGTGGGGAAAGAAATAAAACACTTTAAAGGAAAGCAAAGGAAAAACTGAAATGAATTTGAATTTAGCTCTTTGAAAACGAGGCAGTGGAAAAAACGCTCTGTTTTCTGCTTTTAAAATTAAAAGCTAGATTTTCTAAATGTATACAGCACTTTCCTGAATACACATGACACTGACAAAATAAATTTCAAGATGATATTTTGGCCAATGAAGGGAAGAGACAGTGGAGGAACGTTTAGACAGGGAAATTAAGAACTCAGAAGAGTCAGATCCAACCTCAATATTTTACAAAATCCTGAAAGACAAACTCTGCAAAGTAAGGTGGCTCGTGTAGTTCGCAGGCAGCACTGTGCCTGGAGATGCCACATGCCCCGGGGGCCAGAAACACAAGTGTGGCCTCAGGGTCTTCTGGGTAATTTTCAACAAGCTGTTTAGCTGTGTTCATCCCCAGTTGTTTCAAATTTATTTTGTTGTTTTGTTTTGAGACAGAGTCTCACTTTGTCGCCCTCCGTAGAGAACCTGGTGTCACAGCTCACAGCAACCTCAAACTCTTGGGCTCAAGTGATTCTCTTGCCTCAGCCTCCTGAATAGCTGGGACTACAGGCACCTGCCACAAGGCCCACCTATTTTTTAGAAATAGGGTCTCATTCTAGCTCAGGCTGGTCTCAAACTCCTGAGCTCAGATGATGTACTTGCTTCGGCCTCCCAGAGTGCTAGGATTACAGATGTGATCCACGGTGCCCAGCCTTAAGTTAATGTTAAAAACAAAAGTCTCACTTGCTTTATTTTAGTGTCTGCAGACATGGTGAAGGAGAAAATGCAAGCCCTTAGATAAAGGTGTGCATTCTGTGGTGACATCTTCACTGAAAATAATCTTGCTAGTTGAATAGTCATGTGTGCTCATTCTTAACAGATGGAATGAAGTCAGCCTGGAGAGGGCCTCCCTTGGGCCCCCACAGGCTTCTTTGTGTGGTTGTGTGGAGGGTGCAAGGAGCTAGACCAGCAAGGGCATGCCATTTGCCTGGAGCTCTTAGGGGAAAGCTAGCCAACACTTGCCAACCTCCCCTTCACCTGTGAACTTAACCATGACACTGCTTTTGGAGAAATAGTGTTGATGTTTCTGAGGAGCATCCGATGATGCTGAGAGGGCTGTACTCAGTAAGTTGTGTCTTCTGTCTCCTCCGACAGTGTCTGTCCTTCCACTAGGCAGTGGGGGAGCTGACTGCCTTACAAGGCAGCAGATTGCAGTGTTTGGATAATTTTAATGTAGGAAATTTTCTCCACATTGTCACATCAAGAGGATTAGACTGTGAGAATGATGGAGAGGAAGCCAGTACAGTTGGGACTCAAGTTGGCGGAAGTATCTCAGCTCTGAGTCTGGTTCCCAAGAAGGGTGGGACAGCAGGCTCATGCACCGTACTCGCTGCCCAGAGGCACGAGGCCGCCGTAGGTGTGCTAGATGCCTCACTGTAGGGCAGGGTGGTCCATGGCTGTAAGATGATCCAGCCGATGCTGATACTTTTGGTTAGGTGGATCAGCCTCCACATGGTTTCACTTGTGGTCTATTTTAATTCGATACTAAAAGAGCATTGCGTTTATCCATCTTGACACCATTTTTACAAAATATTTTCCTATTATTTTCATCTCATTCTGCTCTTCCTTTTACTTCTTCTGGGCGTGCTCCCCGGATTCAAGGTCGCACCAGGTTGCTGGTCAGAGGGTGGAGGAGGTAGATTTAGGTTTTCCCTTACTTCCCCTCATGCCCTGTCCCCCAAGGTTGATAACTGTTCTCTCAAAAATGTGTTTCATTTCTGTCCCTTGTCTGGACTCACTGAGATGTCATCAATCAGAGCCCAGACACGAGTCCTGCTTATCACCGGCTTAGGGGCCTCTGGACTCACAGAGGAGAAATGGACTCCAAAACCTGTGTATACATATGGTCCATTTCGTAGTTAAGAAATTGAGGCTGCATGGTTTAGCGGGTCGCCCATGGCCATTGCTCACTTTTCTTCCTGGTAGGAGCTCTGACTGGAAAGGAGTAACAAACCCGCCATCACCTCTTGGTCTCTTCAGGTGTCTACGGAGGGTGCCAGCCTCACCAGCCATGCCTACGCCCCCAGTCTTCTTTGTATCACTCATTTCTTTCTTTCTTTCTTTCTTTTTTTTTTTTTTTTGGTTGCATTCATTGGCCAGGGCTGGGTTTGAACCCGCCACCTCTGGCATATGGGGCCGGCGCCCTACTCCTTTGAGCCACAGGTGCCGCCTTATCATTCACTTCTTAATGATTTGACACACTTCCGTGTGTCCAGTGGTGCTAACAGCCTCCCCCTCACATCCGGCAAGAGGGAAGCAGACCACGATCGCTCATTCTTCTTCAGAAGGCCTCGTCTGTCAGAAAGCATTGCACTTGCCAACATTCTTTTCCTCTCTTTCTTTTCTTCCCATTTGCCAATCTCTGGGCACTAATTTGTTCTTCCTCAGAATCTTTTTCTCTCCAGCCTTCCTCCTGTGGTGTATTTCCTCCTAGAGGACCTGCATCCTCTCTAATAAACTGAAGGTAGAGAGTCATATTTCAGGTTCTATCATTTTATTTGATAGATATTTTCTTGCAAGCTATGTGTCCTTGCTAATCTACCTGACGTCTGAGCCTAGTGGATCTATCAGGAAAATGAGACTATTGCCTATCTCTTGAGATGTTATGAAGATTAAAGGATACTCTCTTGATCTCTGTAGGTTTAAAGATAACATCACTTACACATAGGTGATAAAATAAGCCATTTTTTAAACTCTCATGATACTCTCCACCTTCCCTTATGAGTCAACATCATATCATAGTACTGAGGTACCAGGGGGCAGCTCCGTGATAACAGTGTTGAAGAGAAGCTAGAGAACTCCTCTCCTATGTGCTAATTGCTAAGATTAAGATGCATTCTAGATTCAGGTTTCCCATGGGATTTACATTGCTGTCTGGGGAGCAGCACAGCTGATGTTGTCAAAATAATGCTAGGTAATGAATGGCTTCCTAGTTGTTCGTATCTTCATCTGAGGACATGTGAATATTTAGGCCACATGGTTGCTGTGGGCTGAATGTTGGTGTCCCCTCAAAATCCATATATTGAAACCTACCCCTCAAGGTGATGGCTTTAAGAGGTAGGCCTTTGAGAGAGGATTAGGTCATGAGGGTGAGCCTCATGAGGTTAATGCCTTTATCCAAGAGGCTCCAAGGGCCCTGTTTGCCTCTTGCTTTGTATGAGGACACATAGAAGATGCCCTCCACGAGGAATGAGCCTGATCAGACACTGAAGCTGCTGGTGCCTGGATTTTGGACTTCTCAGCCTCCAGAACTGTAAGCAATAAATTTCTACTGTTTATATATTACCCAGCCTAAGATGTCTTGTTATAGCAGCCCTAATGAGCCAGGACAATGGCAAAGGGTAATTAGGGTCACAGGTGGAATTAATGTGGCTAACCAGCTGAATCTAAGATGGAAGGACTGTCCTGTATTATCTGGGAGAGTCAATGTAATCACACGCATTATGAAAAGTGGGAGATGGAACCGGAAAGAAAACCAGAGAGACAGCAGCATGAGAAGAACTCAGCCTCACATTGCTGACTTTGAAAATGGAGAAGGGGGACCATGAACCAAAGAAGGTGGGTAGATTCTAGAAAATGGACAAGGCAAGGAAACAGATCCTTCTCCACAGCCTCCCGGAGGAACACAGCCCTGCTGGCACATTGATTTAATCCATTTAGCCTCAGTTTAGACATTTGACTTCCAAAAGTGTGAGAAAATAAATCTGTGTTGTTTTTATCCACCGCGTTTGTGGTAGTTTGTTACAGCAACCATAAGGAAGGAAGACACTGCCCTAATATCTACTGAGGTGATTATCGATGTTCAGCAATTCTCAGATACAATCTGCTCAAGGGCAGGTAATTTTCCAAAAGTAAGTTCTAGGAAGAGATTGGGACAAGACCACAAGCAAGGATAGGGAGTGACAGGCAGAGACCCAGAGCACTAGCCTGATAGCTCCGATTATGTGGTTGTAAATAAAGCTGTTTTCCTGACCCCAGCTTGTCCCTTTTTATCCTTTCTGTCTAGTCTGTTCCTATTTTAATAGGGAATCACAAGCCTTTCCTAACATGGTGTGACCTTTGTATACACCCATTTACAAAAGTGTTGTGGGGGGAAAGATCACTAAAATATCATGGAAAACGAAAATAAGCATGGTTTAGAATTATTCCAGCAAAGTAAAATACCAAGTAAAATTATGGAATCAGTCAATTACAATAAGAACATGAAAAATAAAGAAATTTTCATGTGGTAGCTTAACCTTCAAACACAACCATTTAAGCATATTTATGTCATTTAAAGTTATACATGGTAAAGTATGCAAAACTGTACAACTACTAATTTGAATATCTAATTTGAATCCATATCATAGGGTATAGTTTATTCCTAATTTAGGAGTGTACATCCTAAGTATATAAATATAATGCCTGTTAATCTTAAGCACTAAAATAGATGCTTGAGTCAAAGGACAGCTTCCATTAGCCAAGGTTGTTATTATATTTTTAAACCTTAGGCTTTTTAGAAAAGCATAAGGAATGAAATAGCAGCCCCTGGTTTCTAAGTTCCAGACCTTCTAGTAAGTAGATATGAACTGAGTTAAAGCAAATGAGAAAAGTAAAAAGAACTGATTTTTCATATCCTGGGGGTGAAATTCAGGGTTTCAGCCAGAGATGTGTGTTCAGAAACAATACTTGCAAAAAGCCAACACCTTTTCCCCAAAATGTACATCAGCTTGAAACAGAAAGCTCTTTTTATTGTTCAAAATGAAGCACAATTATTTTGAGTGTTTTCTTATAGAACGCTCTGTAACTAAAGAAAAATAGGCCAGTGCATTTAGGGAACGGACACACCTTCAGGTCTGTGGATTTGGAGTGTATGCATCTCTGCCTGGATTTCAGAGAAAACAGTAGAGAGGGAAGTGACAAACGCAAATTTTGAAAAGAGAACTTAGGGAATTAGAGAAGACAATGGCTAATGTCAAAAGGGGCCAAGGAAATTACCTACTACATCTAAAAGATATTGCTTTTTAGAGATACAGAAAAAGTCAAAGCAAGAAAACCGCAAATCCTATGGTATCAGTTCTACAGTAGCTTTATATAAAAACCCATCTCTGAAACATTAACAGTTTCCTCATTCTCTCTGTGATATTGAGTTGAAGCTCCTTGGGCATCTCTAGGGACATGTAAACTTTTCCAGGTCACCAAGGCAAGGATTTTCTTGAAAGGAAAACTCATGAAAGTCTGTGGTCCCAGGGGTTTCTGGCCTCCTGTGGGTCCACATTTAATCTTCTTCAGTCCTCAGAACTGCCGTTTAATTGTTCCTGTAGATTATGGCTGCAGCAACGTCCAGTCTGCCTGAGCAGATCTTGGCTGCTGTGTCCTTCTGAATGTGCCTTCTCTCCAGATTTGTGGGTGGCAATTCATCTTGCAACCTCATTTATCTGATTGATTTAAGAAAAGGTTTTGATTTTCCGTTTGTCCAGCTTTTTCTTCTGGTGGAGATGGGAGTGACAACTTCCAAAGGCTCCTCATACATATGTCAGAGATTAAAACCACAAGTCTCAACTTTACATTCTTTTCAAAAAGTTTTAATTTGTTTTTCACTGACACATAATCATTACACATTTCTGGTGCACAGCGTGATATTTCGATAACTGTACTCAACGTGTAATGATCTCAGTGGGGCGATTAGCATGCCCATCCCCTTAAATATTGGTCCTTTCTTTGTGGTGAGAGCATTCCAAGTCCTCTCTTCTGGCTGTAGTCACATGAGGCATAGTGATGGTTAGGTCAATGACGGGACCATGCTGGGGGTCTTGTCGGGTTAGGATACCAGATTTTTAATGTACCTTTGTATGTTTACCTATGTTTAGACACACAAGTACTTACACAAGTAGAATTGTGTACAATGTGTTACAATTGGCTGTAGTATTCCCTATAGTAACAGGCTGTCCAGGCTGGGTGATTTGTCACCCAGGAGCAAAAAGGAATATCATAGTTAGGCATGTAGTGGGCCGCACCATCTAGGTTACATTGTGTGATGTTTGCACAACTACGAATCTGCTTCAGTGTGCATTTCTTAGACTGTATCCCCATTGTCAAGTAATGCATGATTTATTAGGAAACACACCTTACCATATGTTCTGGTTAGCTCTAGTGGCCCGGCAATGGAACACTAGAACTTACTCCTCCTGTCCAAGTGTAACTTTGTAGCCATTGACCAACCTCTGCCTGTTTCTCCCTCTTCCTCATCCCTCTCTAGCCTCTCTCTGGTTAACTCTCCCTCCCGGGAGATCAACTTTTCAGATTCTACTTATGAGTAAGATCATGTCTTTCTGTGCTTGGCCTATTTCACTTAATGTGATGATAGGCACTAAACTGATGATATGTATCTTGTGTACAGTACTGAATTACAGTTTATCATATTTGGGATATGAATCTATGTACATGAATAAGATTGGCCTAGAATTTTCCTTTCTTATATAGTCCTTGTTTGGTTTTGGCATCAAAGTTTTATATAATCACATATAACGATTGTCCTCCCTTCCTTGTGTATCTATACTATAAAATAATTTGTATAAGATTGGAGTTATTTATTCCCTGAAAATTTTATAGAAATTACCTGTAAAATTGGACCCCCATTGTTTTCTTTGCGAATAGATTTTAAACTTTGCTTCAATGTCTTTTATGATTTAAATACTGCTTGGGTTATTGACATCTTAAACATATTTTGGTGAGTAATTGTTTTTTAGAATTTTTTTCACTTAGTCAAAGTCTTCACATTTATGGAAATAAACCTGTCACATTTTCCTATTGGTGTATCTATTATTTTCTCTTCTGGTGTCTTGTACCTGTAGAGAGGATCATAAATGGACTGGGAATAATTCTTTTTAGGAAATTTCTCATGTAACCTAATGTGTGATTAGGTAGAGCTGGTTTTCAGAACATCTACTTTCTCCACCTAGCAATTGAGGTTATCTGTTACCAACTCCCCGAGTTGTTTCAGCCTCCAAATATCTTCTGTTATAATATAGCATTTGTTGGGCCTTATTCTAGACTATGCCCGGGTCTGCAGATTTTTAAATGGCTTTAATAACTGGATCTTTTTGCTATCTTAACATTTGATGAAGAACTCTGCAACCAATTTGGCTGGATTCAGCATGCAGCACTCCAATTCAGAGGCTGCATTTAGACACAGCCTGTGAATCCAAAGTAACATGAGCAAAGTTCTAGTCACGCCATAGTTTGTGGCTGCCAAAATGTGGACACGGAAGCAGTTATTTTAAAACTTGATAAGCAACACAGTGTTTTGCAGAACTATGGAATAAAAGGAATACTTCTAGTTACCCAGCTAGAAAAGCATTTGCAGGATAATTGACATCCTTATTATTGAATGCTCTTTACCTGACCGTAGGATGTATACTTTAGGTAAGAAATTTATTTTTAAAGCATAATTTATTTTTGGCAGGATAATATTTTTGAAGCATAATTTATGTTCTAGGGACTTTCCTATCTTTGGTACTTTATTCTCATGAAATTTAATAATTTTATTAAAAAGGGGAATATATTTTATTTTCATTTTAAAGCATAACTTATACACAAATATAGATCTATCTATCTACCCATCCATCCATCTAGCAATCATATATTTAGATACCTAGATGTCTTAGTATAACATTCTTGTATTGCATTTTTTTTGAGGGGGGTATAATTTATACACAAGTTAAATTGGGAAGTTGGAAACTTCTTCAGTGTTCATGTAATGTTTAATTTAAATTATTTCCAACCACAGCCCAAGTCTCATGCTGCTATGGACAATCTGTGTTTCTTGGTATATGTTCCAACATTTTATTTAACAAAATAGAAATAGAAGAACAAATATAAAAGCGCCAAATGTGAAGTATAGCTAGAAGGCTTTGACAGACATAACAGCAAAGCTACTTTATCTTTATAGCATTTGATTCAGGGACACTGTAACTCAAAAGTTTTCATCTTTGGGCATTTAATTCTGTAATTTAAAGAATAACTCAATACAACATAAAAAGGAGAAATGTCCAGTTCAATCAACATGCACATGAATCTGATAGTATGAAGTGACATCAACTCCAGAAAACTCAATCTTGATGTGATTCTGGTTACTTCCAAAGAACTTGCTCTTGACCCCTCCTACCAACTTCCTCATTTAGTCAGATTCAAAGATATTAGCTCAGCTTGGAAAAATAATTATTGATTAAAAATATATACTACATTGAAGAAATGTGATCTTGAGGTCTTCAGGACATACATTTATAGATAAACAGCTGAAACACATAAAAAGCTGAAATTGTCCTTCATTTAGTGGTTAAAATGGAGACATTAAACATTAGGAAGAAAGCCGTCTGGGATAATAAAAAAAAATCGACCAAGGCATAGACTTTCTCCCACCACAGTCTTAACCAGTTCAAAAGAGCAGAATTGTGTCTATGTGGGTAAGCTACCATAAACCAGTAATTTATGCAAATTTATATAAATATCTCATGATTCACCTTGCTCTTCTGGCACCAGAGGGATAGGAAGTCGTCTTAATACATTCACACTGTTTAAAAAAATAAAACTTTGGTGAACCCAAGTAAAAAACCCTAGTTTTACAGCAAATCCACCAAAATCACAGAATAATAAAGTAGTTAAAGAGCTCATTAACCCTTTTAGGCCTCGGGGGAGACCATTTGTTACTTAAATGGCAGGGAAGAAGTCTTTATAATATATTCAGCTAAGTCTAAACGAGTGACCTATGACAAAGAGAAAAAGCATTCAAGGACCGAATAAATAGCTACACTAGATGAATTTTTAAAGCCCAATTTTACCCCAAATTGAAAGGATAAAATGATTTATTTTCTCCTCTCTTCACATAGATTTCTTAAAAACAAAAAGTAACTACTAACCGTTTTTGGAAGATGCAATCCCAGGGAAGAAAGAAGGGGAGAGAAATGGGAGGGAGGTGGGGAAGGCCGAGACCAAATGCCGCGCGGTGCCCCGTCTGGGCGCCTGGCCCGGCTGGGCTCCGGAGAGGCGCCACGAAGCCCTTGGAAGAGGCTGTTGCAAGAATATGAGCATTTATCTGCTTGTTCTTGTCCTCCTTCTCTATTTTTATTGGCCTAAATCAAAAGAATGAACTCCTGGGGATTCCGGGCTGTGTTCCCTGGCCCTTGCTGGGTGGTGAGCGCGGAGGTTCCCGGCCTGCGCCTCCCGAGCGCGGCCCCCCCCCCCCCGCACACAGCCGGGGTGGAGGGGGCGGGCCCGTCTGGGACGGGGCTTACACCGCCTGGTACTAGTGCACCTGCGGAGACAGGATGCATGCAGGTGTCGTGTGCTGGGTAGGTGATGAATTCAAGGGTATACGTGAACACGATTCCCCAACAGGGGCCTGTCAACTAGCGTTGTGAGTAAAAGTAAAAGTGGAGGGCATGTTGTCACCGAAACAGATGTTGTTGCAGAGGCTAAAAAGAGAAACCCAAATCGTGCCAAAGCTGACCCTCCTTTGGATGTTTCAAAGGCAGCAAAGGAGATTTAAGTGTGAAGAGTTTCCATCATGTTCAGAGAAAACATTTCAAGCATCCTGACAGTTACTAAATCACTGATGCTACCATTTTGAACTTCAAAGAATACTTTTGGATTATGGTGGTGACTATGTATTTGTGGCCATGACAGGAGTTCATGGATGAAGACTGGAAGTGCTCCAATCTTCCATGGGAAGTGCTCCTCTATCCCTTTGCTCATACAAACCTGCTCCCAATTGGTGGGAATAGGTCTTCTCTGTTCATTGTGTAAAACATTGGGCAGGTTCCATGACTTTCCCAGTCGCTGTCTGAAAATCAAAAGTCTTCTTGTCCCTTTTGTCATTAAAACAAATCCTCATCTCAACTCCCATGCAATGGCAAGACTTGACATGTCATACCAAATTAAAGTTTCGTTCCTTTGCCAGCTTGGGCTGGAAGTCTGCTGTGGCCGCAGGTGTGCAGAATGACTTTATGTTCTTCTATTTCATTTCTGTCCCTCCATTTTGCTGCCTCTGGTTTTTCTAAGGTTGGGAGGAGGAAGGAAGGAAGAGAGGGGACAGGAAATGCCATGGTCTGACATTGGAGTTCTCTGGTTTTGGTGGTTGTTCAAAGCTGACTCTTTCTTGGAGGGGCACATTCATGGAACTCTGAAATTTATCCTCTTGGGCCCACTTGGGTGAACTTCCCGTGACATAAGCAGTGTGCTATCCATCTTCCAGCTGGCTATTTAAAATTTTCCCTCAGCTGCCAGGCATGTGATAGTCCATCCCCTTCGCCCCTGGGAGAGTCACATCACCTTTTCATACAGTTCTCTTGGGAAAAACCTAAAATAGTCCTAGATTGGTTCTGTCTGCCTGGCTAACACCCAGCCTGTGACAAACACATATTCTTGCCCTTGTGCCCATGTTTGTGTCTACAGTTTACTTCAATGAAGGTTTCTTTCTCAGTTCCCATCATCCACTCAGACAATTTCTCCCTTGTAGATTTTTTGGTGTCATTCAATTACTAGGTCTTTACTAGGTCCCTAAACTGGGAGAGATGCACTACAGCCCTCTCACCTGATTTGAGGCAAGTGAGAGGCGTAGTGGGAGAGAAGGTCTTTTTCCGAAGACATTCTCTTTCACAGCCTCTTCAATCTCTAACTTTTTATACCCTCAATGGGTCTTAGGTGAAGAGGCACAAAATTGACTTTAACCACCTCTTTTTGCACAGTATGTGTAAATGCTACATTTCACTTTGGAAAGGGGACATGTCCTCTATCTTCTAAGCTCCATATCAGAAACTAAGATAGAAATGGTTGACTTTTAAATCCTGGTATATAGGCTTGGTGCCTGTGGCTCAACGGGCTAAGGCGCCAGCCACGTACACCTGAGCTGGCGGGTTCAAATCCAGCCCGGGCCCGCCAAACAACAATGATGGCTGCAACCAAAAAAAAAATGGCCGGGCGTTGTGGCGGGCGCCTCTAGTCCCAGCTACTTGGGAGGCGGAGGCAGGAGACTCGCTTGAGCCTAGGAATTAGAGGTTGCTGTGAGCTGTGATGCCACGGCACTCTACCCAGGGCGACAGCTTGAGGCTCTGTCTCAAAATAAATAAATAAATAAATAAATAAATCCTGGTATATAAAGTAGACCCCAGCAGGCTGAGATATTTAGGGTCATATTCATATTTTCCGTTCATCGTATATGGATTTAGTAAAAATTGTGTTACAAAGGTATTAGAATCAATTAACAGAACACCAAATCAAATAGTGTCCTAAGATTGTATTTGCATTTATTTTATCAACAATTCCAGTTATATACATAAAAATAATACTTAATAATAAATCATGGTAAAATGAAGAATTGGTTTTAAAACAAGTTACTTTTATTTGTGTGCTCAGGAAACATTTATAGAACTGTAGTATAGACAGGTACAATGTCAGATGGAAAACAAATATGAGAGTCCTTATCCCAGCCTAGTGGGGCCGGTGGGCAGACGGGGAAAGGCTGCAGAGTGGAATGTAGGATGCGGGGAAGCAGAAGAAAGGTTGGGCTTAGAGTGACAGAGCTGAAATAACTGAATGACGATTTTCAAGAGGACAGATTAAAATGCAGCAAAATAAAATGCTTTCCTGTCTTATCTTAGAGTGATCTACAGAGGTGGGGTCCAAAATACCTGTGAGTAGATTCTTAGCCCAGTTGGCAATAGTCCAATGGAGCACAGCATAAAAACGACTCCACATCACGTCTTTGTAATTTTAGAATGAGAAGCCTTATTTGAGTTCTAGATTGGAATTCCAAATGACATCTCCCCTTGCCCTGGCTGCAAAAATGGGACTGGTCCCTGGTTCCCGAAAAGCCCACAAAAAGTTGGGTGAATCAGATACACTTGGGAACTGATAACTTGTTAAACTTCAACATTTGTATGACAGAAGGTATCTTTCTGGGTCAATCTCTTCCCTGTTCTTAGTTGTAGCTGCCACCTGGAGAGAGCAGACGAGCCAGGCCGGTGGAGCTGTGTGGGCCGTGTGAACGTGGGGCGCGTGTGTGCTGAGGGCCGTCCGCACTGGAAGTGTATATTCTTTTGTTTTCCAAAACCCTCTGAGAATTTTTGGAGCTGATGGCTTTTCTCCACAAATGTACACACACAGGTTTTTCATAAACTCTCAAAGGGTTTCTGGACCTTTTGAAAGCCCACCTATGGACCTCCTTTTTTATATTCTAAAAATAAAACATTCGATATGTTCTCATAAAAGGAAGCTTATGTAACTACATCCAATGGAAAAGTGTACTAGAAGCATAGAGGATCAAAATTGAAATATGTATGTGTCTAATACATACAGAGAAAAGCCTGGGAAAATGGGAGCAGCTTCTAGAAAAAGGGCTAGAAGGAAAAGTTATATCTACACAAGCTCAATGTATCAATTTAAAAGAGATATTGTGGAGAAAAACATATCACGTGGAAATGAAGGGCACAGATGAATAAAACTGAACTCTTTAAACCAATTTTTGTCTCTAATAAGAAAAATTTAAAAATAGGCATTAGTCACCTAGGAATCAATGGAGATGTTAAAAGAATAGCCATGCTGATGGGTAAGTAAGGAAATAACTAAAAAATCTTTACGAGCTCCAAATCCATAGGTCTGAATAGTGGATTATTAAGAGAATTGTCCTATAATCTTACAGAACCATGAATAATTATTTTTGAAAATTAACTATGACATAAATTGAGATTTATGCAAAATAATTATATTCTATTTTGATAAATATACAAACAACATTGTTATGTTTTCCAAGGGCTGAATATTTCATTTATTAGTTCTCCCTCATAGAAAATCCTGTGGAGTATGGTTACCATTGATAATGAAAATATTTAAACTCCAGCAATGTGATTGGAAAGGTGAGATGATTGATTAAAAATCACTTTGAAGTTTAAGCAAATCTGGTCAACAATTTATATTGCCAAGTTACTGCAGGTAATTGGACACTTTTCTTTGTTCTGTGTGGCCTTAATGAATAAGGAAAGCATTAAGGGGCATTGGAGATAAGCTACTGATATGGATTTATGGGAGACATCAGACATGGTTGGAAGGAATACTAAAATGTGATCCACTTGGAAGAGAAATGTAACCAAGTGTACCTGGCATCTCTGAAAGTTATTTCACTGACTTGAAATACAGGTATTAAAACATAAATATAACATTGAAATCTAGAGTGATCCCTGAGGGTTAACTTGACAGGCACTTGTATTATAAATAATTTAACCCATTTAGTGTGGGTAGTTTTGGGGTATGAACTTCTTGGGGAGATGATTGCACATTATACATCGGGGAATTGTCTGGAGGGGACGTGGTAGTAGGTTCCATAGTACTAACCCAGATACCTCAGCATACTTAGATAGCACAGTCTGTGGGGAGGTACAGAGGCTGTCTGGAAAGTACCCAGCCATGTTTGTCTCTATTTTTCATAGCACACGGCTGGTTATTTTCTGTACAGCCCTCAGATGCTGCAAAGAAGACAATGAAGGGACTGATATTGAACAGGGACAAACCTGACAGTAAATGGACATCTGCAATAATTTTGCCTGTGAAGTGGACAGAAAAAACTGTGTTTCCAGTCTGATGTGAACTAGAAGATCTAGTGGTGTTTAGAGTAACATACCCTGATATTTGTCAAACAAAATGAGATAGATTATGAATGTTTATCTCTAATGCCAACTGTCCAAACCAAAACTAGAAACATCTGTTAAATAATTTTCATTCTACTTTTTCTTTCTTTTTTTTTTTTTTTGAGACAGAGCCTCAAGCTGTCACCCTGGGTAGAGTGCTGTGGCATCACAGCTCACAGCAACCTCCAACTCCTGGGCTCAAGCGAGTCTCCTGCCTCTGCCTCCCAAGCAGCTGGGACTACAGGCGCCCGCCACAACGCCCGGCCATTTTTTGGTTGCAGCCGTCATTGTTGTTTGGCGGCCCGGGCTGGATTTGAACCCGCCAGCTCAGGTGTACGTGGCTGGCCCCTTAGCCCGTTGAGCCACAGGCGCTGAGCCTAAAATAATTCTTAAATTGCATAAATCCATGTGATGTTTGAACCATTCATAGACCTTTGCTCTCTGTGGTTTCTGGAGGTCACATACGGTGTGTAACTAGAAGAAGATGAGAGTAACGTGTGATAGAATAAATGAGGTTCTCTTGAAGGCAAGTAAATTTTTATGTAAGGTAAGCATACATTACAGTGTGAGAGTGAAATGTAAGGAAAACACCCAGATCAAGTCAGAACACTTCCTTGAACCCAACATTAATCTTGTTAACTGAACAGTTAGTTACATCGAGTAAGATTTTTCAGCTCTAATTGGATATAGGTTATATAATATATGTATGTATATTATCTCTTAAGAAAGGAATCTAAAAATAATTACATTTGTCTGTTACCTTTAAGCAGGTTTGCAGATTTTAGGCAATTAGTTTTCCATCTCTAAGTACCAGGATTGATTGTTAAAGAGAGCGTCTATAAAGTTTCAAGGAGCAGCACTTGTGTCCTTGTGGCCCACAGCTGTAGCTCCGTCAGGGCCTATTCTGGCATGTTTCATTTTGATTAAAACTGAAAAGATGGTTTGAAAGAGTTTGGAAGCCTGTTAGATTTAATTACTTAGTAATGGAATAGACAAGTCACTGATGTTATTGAGGATGGTTTCTCTCTCTTAGTTTCTTTCTTTCTTTTTTGCTGGGTCTGGGTTTGAACCCACAGCCTCTGATATATGGGTCCGTTGCCCTACTCCTTTGAGCCACAAGTGCCACCCTCTTGCTTTCTTTCAATACTACTTTTTCTTTCTTTTTCTCTCTCTTTCTTTTCTTCTTTTTTTTTTTTTTTTGAAGTTACAGTCTCACTCAGTTGCCCCCAGTAGAGTACTGTGCTATCATAGCTCAAAGCAACCTCAGAATCTTGGGCTCAAGTGATCCTCTTGCCTCAGCCTTCTGAGTAGCTGGGACTACAGGTGCCTGCCATGACGCCCACCTAGTTTTAGAGATGGAGTCTCCCTCTTCCTCAGGCTGGTCTCGAACTCCTGAGCTTGAGCAATCCACCCACCTCGGCCTCTCAGAGTGCTAGGATTATGGGTATGAGCCACTGCACCCTACCTAATACTACACTTTCTAAGCACCTAAGAATGTCATTCCAATTCCTTAGTCCCACATCTTTTTCCTATTTCTTATTTTCTTCCTTTATTTATTATTTTCTTTTCTTCTTATTTTTTTTTTTTTTCTGCAATAGAGTCTCACTGTGTCGCCCTTGGTAGAGTGCTGTGACGTCACAGCTCAAAGCAACCTTAAACTCTTGGGCTTAAGTGAATCTCTTGCCTCATCCTCCCAAGTAGCTGGGACTACAGGTGCCTGCCACAATGCCTGGCTATTTTTTGTTGTTGTTGTTGTTGTTGTTGTTATTTAGCAGGTCCTGGCTGGGTTTGAATCCACCAGCCCCTGTGTCTGGTTTATGTGGCCAGCGCTCTAACCACTGAGTGACAGGTGCCAAGCCTTTTTTTTTTTTTT
>CAUYRH010035560.1:0-14466 GCA_963574655.1 Perodicticus potto
AAACATCACAGGAATGGAGAAGCATGAATCCTATGTATTCAACTTTGATATGAGGACAATAAATGACAATTAATGACACAGTGGGGCATGGGGGAAGGAGAGAGCAGACAGAGAGAGAAGGAGGGAGGGGGTGAGGGAAAGAAAACAAAAAAAGGAAAGAAAATAGTGACTAATTCTCACATAAATTGGATTCAGTTTTGACCAAAGTACATTACTTAAACATTAATTTTTAATTCAACTTGTCAATATGTTATTTAGGATATTTCATCCTCATTTATAAATGAAATATGTTTGTAATTTCCCTTCATAACAATATATTTTCTCCAATTTCAATATCAGGTGTATCCAGATCAAGTAGAATGATTTTTGAAATATTTCTTCTTTTTCTATTATCTATAAGATTTGGCATGATCTGTTTTTTGAAACTATCTTTTACTTTAATTACATATTAGTTGTCTATTTTTGAGACTTTGGAAAAAAATAAGAAGTTAACTCATGACTTCATACTGAGCCTCAGAGTCAAAGCATTCTATAACAGACATACTCTTATTTGACAATGTGAACGTTCTTTTCTTTGCATTATTATTATTATTATTATGGCTTAATATTTCAATGCAGTAATCATCTATTTTCTTTTCTGAATGTATTTATCTTCCACATCCACGCCAACATCTCTGGTTTTGGGATTTTGTTGTATGGGCTAATCTTACTATCTTCGTTCATTCTTTACGAGGTTTTTGTTTCTAGTCCTTATCTTAAACATTGTTATTGTTATTAAATTTTAAGCCTTTTTAATTCTGTGAAAAAGTGGAAACCTAATAAACACAGGTATATGTAAAAATAAAATTAAAAAATAAAAAAGATAAAAATTGGCCACTAGGTTTAAAAATGCGGACTCACAGACCGGGCGCAGTGGCTCATGCCTATAATCCTAGCACTCTGGGAGGCCAAGATGGGTGGATTGCCTGACCTCATGGGTTGGAGACCAGTCTAAGCAAGAGTGAGACCCTGCCTCTAAAAATAGCCGGGCGTTATGGTGGGCACCTGTAGTCCCAGCTACTTGGGAGGCTGAGGCAAGAGAATCACTTGAGCCAAGAGTTTGAGGTTGCTGTGAGCTGTGACGCATGGCACTCTACCAAGGGCAACAAAGTAAGACTCTGTCTCAAAGAAAAGGAGGTGGGAACTCACTTTAGATAATAAGAACACAAAGAGGTTGAAAGTAAAAGGATGAAAAAGATATTTTAACAAATAGTAACAAAACAGGGTTGAGATGGTAATATTATTATACATGCATAAGACAAAACAGATCTGAAGCCAACCAAAAAAGATTACAAGAGACAAAGAAGCACCTTAGCAAGAAGATGTAACAACGATATATATACATCTAACAAAGAAGCCAGAAAATAATGGAAAATTTGACAAAATTGAAATAAATAATTCTACATTAATAATTGGCCTACTTTTAACAATTGATGAACAGCCAGACAAGAAATTAATGAGGAAACAAAAGACCCAAACAATACTACAAATGAATTAGCCCTTACATTCCTCCCAATAACGGCAGAGAGAATATACATTCTGGCTCGGCACTATGCACAGTAGTTACGGCACCAGCCACATACACTGAGGCTGGTGGGTTTGAACCCAGCCCTGGCTAGCTAAACAACAATGACAAGTGCAACAAAAAAATAGCCAGGTGTTGTGGCAGGCACCTGTAGTCCCAGGTACTTGGGAGGCAGAGGCAAGAGAATCACTTCAGCCCAAGAGTTTGAAGTTGCTGTGAGCTGTGATGCCACAGCACTCTACCCAGGGTGCAACAGTGAGACTCTGTCCCCCCCCCCAAAAAAAGAACATACATTCTTCTCAAGTGTACATGGATCATTTCAGGATAGACTATATGCTAAGCCAGAAAACAATTCTCAATAAATTTTAAAAGACTAAAATCATACAAATGATCTTTTATAATCACAACAGAATTAAACTAAACATGACTAATAGAGGAAAGCTAGGAAATTCACAAATGTGTGGACATGAACAACACACTCTTAAACAACTACTAAGCCAAAAAGAATACACAGGGAAATTAGAAAAGACATTGAGACAAATGAAAATACAATGTAGCAAAACTGTAAGATGCAACAAAAGCAGTGTTAAGAGAAAAAATTACATTTAAAAAGAATAAAAACAACAATGATTTCAAATCAACAATTTAACTTTACACCTTAAGAAACCAGAGAAAAGCACCCAGCATGGTGGCTCACACCTGCAATCCTTCCTAGCACTCTGGGAGGCAGAGGCGAGTGGATTGCTTAAGGTCAGGAGTTGAAGACCAGCCTGAGCGAAGCAAAACCCTGGCTCTACTTTAAAAAAAGGAAGAAAGAAAGAAAGGCAGGAAGGAAGGAAGGAAAAAAGAAAGAGAAACTAGCCAGGTGTTGTGGCTGTTACCTATAGTCCCAGCTACTCAGGAAGCTGAGGCAAAAACATTGCTTGAGCCCAAGAGTTGCTGTAAGCGATGATGCCACAGCACTCTACCCAAGGCAACCGAGTCAAAAAAAAAAAAAAAAAACAGAAAAAGAACAAACCAACCAGGGGTGCCCAAACTTTTCTCTGCCACACGTTGGAAGAAAAAGAGTACACAAACCCTAATGAAAACTGATCAGCAAAAAAAGATCTGTGCATGAGTGAATAAAGTCCTCACAAAATCAGCATTTGGCCCACAGGCAGCAGGTTGGCTACCTCTAAACCTAAAGATAGCAGAAAGAAGGAAATAGTAAAGAATTGAGCAGACATAAATGACATAGAAAATAGAAAATAATAAAGAAAATCAATAGAACCAAAAATTGGTTCTTTGAAAGAAACAACAAAATTGATCTCCCTTTAGCTAGATCAACTAAGAAATAACAGAGAAGACTAAACTAGGATCAAAAATTAAAACAGGGACGCTGCAACTGATTTTATAGAAATATGAAGGATTGTAAGAGAATACCAACAAATTATCTAGGATAGCCTACATAAAATGGAAAAATCCCCAGAAACACACAACTCCAATGACTTAATTATGAAGAAATAGGAAATGTAAACAGTCATATAACTGGTAAGGAAATCGAATCAGTAATCAAAAACCTCCCAACAATGAAAAGCCCAGGAACAGATGGCTTCACTAGTGAATTCTACCAAACATTTAAGGAATTAATATTAATCTTACTCAAACTCTTCCAAAACCTGAAGAGAAGGAAACACTTTCAAACTCATTCTGTGAGGCCATATTTCCCTGATATCAAAGCCAGATATAAAAACTACAAAGAAAGAAAACTATAGGTTAAATCTTATGCTAATATTAGTGGAAACTTTTCAACATAATCCTAGCAAACAACTCAACAGCATGTTTAAAGGATTATATATCATGACCAAATGGGATTTATTTCTGGAATACAAAAATGATTCAACCTGGGTGGCGCCTGTAGCTCAAAGGAGTAGGGCGCCAGCCCCATATACCAGAGGTGGTGGGTTCAAACCTGGTCCCAGCCAAAAACTGCAAAAAACAAAAAAAGATTCAACCTACCCAAATCAATATAGTTAAGATGTCAATCGTACTGGCTCGGTGCCTGTGGCTCAACGGGCTAAGGTGCCAGCCACGTACACCTGAGCTGGCAGGTTCGAATCCAGCCCGGGTCCGCCAAACAACAATAACGGCTGCAACAACAACAACAAAAAAATGGCCGGGCGTTGTGGCGGGCGCCTGTAGTCCCAGCTACAAGGCAGAGGCAAGAGACTCACTTGAGCCCAGGAATTGGAGGTTGCTGTGAGCTGTGATGCCACAGCACTCTATCCAGGGTGACAGCTTGAGGCTCTGTCTCAAAAAAAAAAGATGTCAATAGTACAAAGCAATCTACAGATTTGACACAATCTCTATTAATATCCCAAGGGCATTCTTTCCAAAAATAGGAAAACCCATCCTAAAATTCATATGGCATCTCAGTGGGTAGGGTGCTGGCCACATACACTGAGGCTGGCGAGTTTGAACCCTACCTGGGCCAGCTAAAAAACAATGACAACAGCAACAACAACAACAAAAATAGCCGGGTGTTGTGGAGGGTGCCTGTAGTCCCAGCTACTTGGGAGGCTGAGGCAAGAGAATCGCTTAAACCCAAGAGTTTGCGGTTGCTGTGAGCTGTGATGCCATAGCACTCTACCAAGAGCAACAGAATGAAACTTTGTCTCAAAAAAAAAAAAATTCATATGGCATCTCAAAGGCCCTGCATAACCACAACAATCTTGGAAAAAAAGAATAAAGTTGGAGGACGCTCACTTTCCAATTTCAAAACTTAGTTATAGTACAAACAAAACTACAGTAATCAAAACAGTGTAATACTGACATAAAGACAGACATAAACCAATGAAATACAATAGAGAGCCAGAAATAAACCATCACATATATGGCCAAATAATTTTTAACAAGGCTGCCAAGAATATTAAAAGGGGAGAGGATTGCCTTTCAAAAAATTGTACTGGGACAACTGCATATCCACATGCAAAAGAATGAAGTTGGACCCTTACTTTTTACTATATATAAAAATTAACTCAAAATGGACGAAGAAACTAAGTACAATAGCTAAAACTATAAAACTCTTATAAGAAAACATAGGAGGAAAGCTTTGTGACAATGGATTAGCAGCAATGATTTCTTAGATCTGACACCAAAACCACAGGCCACAAAGGACAAAAATGTATAAATTAGTCTTCATCTAATCAACTTTTAACGACTGGGCGTGGTGGTTCATGCCTGTGATCCCAACACTTTCGGAGGCCAAGATCAGAGTTCAAGACCAGTCTGGACAACATAGAGATCCATCTCTTCAAAAAAATTTTAAATTGCCAGGTGCACTGGCTCACACCTGCAATCCTAGCGCTCTGGGAAAAGGAATAAATGAAGGTAAAATAAACTTTTTTATTTTTCTTACTCTAACAAGAGTTTGCTCAAAATAATAGCAACAGGCTCAGCACCCTCAGTAGTATAATAACACTATAATACTACTTCATAGGCAATGCAGGACTTGCTAAGTATCCCCAACTCCTTTCTCCTGTCCCTTCATTTCACTTATACATAACCTGTAATCACCCAATACATTGTTGCTACTATTCTTATTATTTTTTGAGACAGAGTCTCTCTATGTCACCCTGGGTAGAATGCCGTGGCATCACAGTTCACAGCAACCTCAAACTCTTGGACTTAAGCGAGTCTCTTGCCTCAGCCTCCCAAGTAGCTGGGCCTACGGGCACTTGTCACGACACCCAGCTATTTTTGTTGTGGTGGTGGTTAGGGTGCTGGCCACATACACCATAGCTGGAGGGTTCGAACCCAGCCCAGGCCTACTAAACAACAATAATGACTACAACAACAACAAAAATAGCTGGGCGTCGTGACAAGTACCCGTAGGCCCAGCTACTTGGGAGGCTGAGGCAAGAGACTCACTTAAGTCCAAGAGTTTGAGGTTGCTGTGAACTATGATGCCACAACATTCTACCTAGGGTGACATAGAGAGACCTGCCACAAAGTAGATACCTCAAAAATAATAAGAATAGTAGCAACAATGTATTGGGTGATTACAGCTTATGTATAAGTGAAATGAAGGGATAGGAAAAAGGAGTTGGGGATACTTAGCAAGTCCTGCATTGCCTATGAAGTAGTATTATAGTGTTATTTGACAGCTGACATGGGTTAGTTATAAACGTATATTGCAAACTCAAAGGCAACCACTAAAAAAGTAAAGAACATATTGAAGTTACTTTCAAGGCTTCCCATAGCAATAAAATACAAACCTTTACCATACCTTGAGGGGTACCTTGAGGGAACCCCTCAAGCTATCTCTTGCTTCAAGGTCTTTGACCTTGCTATTCACTTGGCCTATAATGTTCTGACTCTAAGTCTTTCCTGGGATTCACCCTTCCATACCCCTGAGGTCTCTACTCAATGTTATCCTTATCAGAGAGACCATTGCCCTATTTGATTTTTGTTTTTCATACCAGAATTTGACATTCACCTAAACGTATACATATATAATCTATCTTTTAATTTGGCTATTATCTGTTTCTTCTATTAGAATGTAAGTTCAATGAAAGCAGCGAGTTTTTGCTTATTCACCCCTATGTTCCCAAAACTTGAAATAACACCTGCCGCAAAGTAGATACCCCAACAAATATTTTTGAATAACTGAATAAACAACTCAGAAAGAGCTTTGGGCCAGTCATGAAAGCACAGAAAAAGAGCCACAAAAACAAGCAATGCAATGCTCATGGAAAAGCTTTCCACATAAAGGGAGCTCTAGCAATGAAGCATTCTCCTTGCATGACAGAGCTCTGCTGTTAAAAGATGGGCAGGTGAGGTTACCACAGCAAGCTTCTAACCACATTACTGCCCCTCCTTCTAATTTTTTGGTCACCCAGAAATCTTCTGATAACCTGGTTTTCATATCAGCTGTTTATAGGGAAGAAATATTCCATGAGATTCCAAGCTTTCCTGGCCATGCTGTTACCTTGATGTAGGCTCCTCTGTTTGTAATCTTTAGGACTCTTGGACATAAACAATAGAAAGCCATCTTGAAATAGGTTAGACAAAAGAAGAGTCAATTGGAATAGTCCAGAAGTGTGTCACATGATCAACCTTGGGGACTTCGGGGGAGTGGTTAGGATGCAGGAAAACACCAATCAGGAACCACCAAAACTCCCCCAATGTTTTTCTCTGCTTCTGTCTGTAGCATTTTCATTTCTCTGCGCATGCACTAGAGACAGTCTAACTCCATTCTCCCTGAAATTCAGAATTCCCTGGAAAGGTATTGATTGGCTGGCCCATCTGGACCACGTTCCATGCCAGACCCATCCACTGTGGCCAGGTCAGTGGGGCCTACAGGAAGATGGCAGCTTCCATGACTCCATACCACAGAAGGGTGGCTGGGAGGAGCATTTTCTAAAATATGGATCTAGAGCCCAGTGTGGTAGCTCACACCTGTAATCCCAGCATTTGGAAGGTTGAGGTGGGTGGATTGCCTGAACTCACGAGTTCGAAACCAACCTGAGCTAGAGCAAGACCCCCATTTCTAAAAAGAAATAGCTGGGCGCTGTGGCAGGCGCCTGTAATACCAGCTACCTGGGAGGCTAAAGCAACAGAATCACTTGAACCCAAAAGTTTGAGGTGACTGTGAGCTAAGATGCTCCATGGCACTCTACCAAGGGTGACCAAGTGAGATTCATTCTCAAAAAATAAAATAAAATAAAGTAAAATAAAATAAAATATCTCCCAGTAGAAGGGAAGGACACTGGGCAGACACACAGATTTTTATTCTGAAATATGAAATTCTATAGGCTAAAACAAGTTTAGGGGTCTTCTGGTCATGTATAGTAAGTTATACTCAACACTAAAGGATTAGGGTGAAAGCCTAGCTACTTGGTACACTGAAGCCGGGGTTCAAGACCAGTTTGGGCAACACTGCAAGACCCATCTCTACAAAAATAAAAATATTTTAAATATCATGGTAAGTTTCAGGAAAACATTCAAGAAGCTGGCTGCTTGGCCAAAAAAAGGACACCACTGAGCATGTTGCTCAGAAAAAAATCTTTTTCACCAACACATCTAAAACTAAGAGCTATGTAAAAACTTTTAACTTGATTCATATATTTCAGTGTTTCTCTTTCTAGGGCATGTTTTCTTTTATGTGGGCCTAGCAGTGAGACAGCAGGGATTTGAGTAAGCAGAGAGGAGCTATCTGGGCCCTCCACCATCAGCCCTTTGAGTTCTGGGTTTTCCTTTTGCTTGTGAGCTCATAAGTGCCCCGTGCTCCCCCAGCCTCACCTCTGCCCAAGTGATACATACAGAAAGCAAGAAGGAAAGAGAAAACAGCAATGCCCACCCTGCAGAGCTGGTGCCCTTCTCCAGAGTCCAACCTCTCTGCTGACACCAAGTGCTCGTGCTGTGCCAAATTTGGCCAGTGGGGGAGAGAAGTTTCCACACTCAAAGGAGGTGGTACTGACTTCTGAGGAGTTGGCTTCACCTGTGATTTGTTTAACCTCACCTTTGCTTCCTTTTTTTTTTTTTTAGACATAGTCTCACTTTTTTGCCCTCAGTAGAGTGCTGCAGCATCATAGCTCACAGCAACCATAGTTCAAGTGATTCTCTTGCCTCAGCTTCCCAAGTAACTGGGACTACAGGCACCCCACAATGTCCAGCTGTTTTTACAGATGAGATCTCACTCTGGCTCAGGCTGGTCTGGGAACCTATGAGCTCAGGCCATCCACCAGCCTCGGCCTCCCAGAGAGCTAGGATTACAGGTGTAAGCCACTGCCCCCAGCCCTCACCTCTGTTTCTTAAGTGGCAGATATTTAACCCTAAACTGTAACAATTACGTAGATTTTTAAAGAAATTTCCCTGATAACTTCTGGGAGAGCACAAGGCAAACTACAAAGTGAAAGCTAAGACAGGTAAGTTACTGAGTTTAATTTAAAACAAAATGTGCAAATAGACACTTATACCACCTCAGTGCCATAAAATAAATGAGGCAAACTAATTCCATGCGTAGGAAAACCATACTGAGAAAAGTTAAAAGAATCCTGCAAATCACTTGCAGCACTACAGTTGATTTAAACTAAAAGAATTAAATACAAACATTCCACAAGATGGCACCCGTGCTTTTCCAATTTTTTTTTACCTTACAGATACACAGAAAATTACAAAATATTTCAAAAATAAATTGCTTACCGAAGGAGAAGCACCAGGAAGACGTGAGACTGACGGGTCTCAGCTAAATACAAATACTGATCACTTTTAACAAACCACCCACAGAGCTTCCAGCACCCCTGACAGTATTTGGTCCTTTGGCTAAGGAAGGAAACTAATCTTGCTATCTATTCTATTACTGTCCAGTTTATTCTCTCTCTCTCTCTCTCTCTCTCTCTCTCTCACTTTCTCTCTGACAGAGTCTCACTTTATCACCCTTGGTAGAGTGCTCTGGTGTCATAGCTCACAAAACCTCTTGGGCTTAAGCCATTCTCTTGCCTCAACCTCCCAAATAGCTGGGACTACAGAGGGTCCAGTTCATTTCTTCAGCATTGTCAGTGCCAAGCCTTTACTGAAACCATTTAATGCACTTTTCTAGAAAAAGATGAAATGGAAGGAAACGGTTTGCTTATAAACACCTGGACTTACATAGTATGTAAACATTCAATACTGGGAGAAAAATGTTAACTCCTTTATGCTTTGCAGAATGTCACAAAAGAGAATTAAAGGAATGTTCATTGCAGCTTCTTTTCAAATAATAAAAATTTGGAAACAACATGAACGTCCAGCACCATGAAAATAGATAAATTGTGCTCTAGTTGTACAATGGCATCTAGGCGTCCGTTAACACCGGGAAGACATAACGACCCTGCTATTACCAAGTTATTGTCTCTGGGGTCCCAGCTGGTCCCTCCGGCTTTGAGATGCTGGCTGAGGCGGGTCCCTGCGAGGCGGGATTCCTCTCAGCTTGGTGGGCGAGGCCGGGGCCATTGGGGCGGTCGAGAGCGCAATGGCCTGAGGAGGGAGAGGGCTGCTCGGTGTCCTGTGTTCTTCATCCGGTTTTCACCCTGGTGGCGTTACTACCAGTCTCTGGCTTTTTCTTTCTCCTTCCTCCTCCTCCTCCCCTTCCCCCTCCCCCTCCTCCTCCTCTTCCTTCTCTCCCAGAACCAGCCTGTTGTGGCGGGCCCCGCGCCTGGCGCTCAACATGACCACGCCCACTTCTCCTTCCAGCCTCTAGATTTCAGCACCCCCTTCCTGGCCCTGGTTGCTGCTTCAGCGTTGAGCATTTTCTTTGCCTGTGTTGCCACAGCGCCCTCTGCTACTTCAGTTCTCTAGCACTATTTAACTGATCCTTTCTATTACATTTTCTCTCCCGAAATATTTCTTGTAGACCCTGACTCATAAAATGACCATGTGTCAGGAACGGTAGATATATCACACACACGCACACACACACAGATTAGAATATATATGTATGTAAAAGGTGCACACATAAGCACATATATATTTTTTACATATGCTTATATTTGCACCTCTATACATACACTATATATAAAATTTAATCTAATCCTAACAACAAATGCTGTGAGAAAGATACTATTATCCCTATTATATGGAAGGAGAAACAGTCTTATGGGGTAGCTAAATTCTACAATATTACATAGCTAATAAGTGATAACGCTGGGATTTGAATCCAAATATCCCTGACTCCACAATCTATACTTTTCCCTATTCCCTTAAAGTTTTTAGACCTCAAAGTAATTTATGCTTATGCTACAGTATAATTCAATCTCTAGGCTAATCCACAAATGTCTTTTTACCTTATAATGCAAATAAAATATAACATTATTCTAATAATTGCTAGAGAACATAGCCACCGTGTGGAAAACATGGACATCTCAAATTCCAAATTGCTTGTCACTCGTTCATTCAGTTAATGTGATTTAATGATTTTTACTTGTCTGGCAAGGAGCTGAGCTCACAATGGTAAGTAAAACAGAACTAGTTCCTCCTTTTAAATCAGGGGAAATGACAGCCTTTACTTAAATCACGATACATATAAATACCAGACTATATCACACAGGGATTTAATACAGATGGGCTGCCCGACTGCAAAGCCTTTTCCAAATGTAGCCCCACCCCCACCACACATGCGCCCAAGAGCTTGGCCACTGCCCTTCTCACTATCCAGGAAGCATTCCCACCCTGCCTTTGTTTGCCAGAAACTTGTTAGTTCTCAATCCAGAGTGACCTTAGAGCTGTATCATAGCAATAGAGATGGTGCAGCCACATAATGTTGCCTAAAAACCTGCTTTTCTCTGGTCGTTGAACACTTGGCCTCCCATGAAACTTTGATGTCAATCAGTGTTCCCTGGGGCAGCAGCTGACCCTAGATTTCCCCTGTAATCTAAATGCAATCAATAACACATGGGTGGACTGATCAATGAAAAAGTAGTCAGGAAGATTTTGGATGAAAGACTTTCAGAATGGCAGAAATAAGAAATCTAACCAAATCAGACACCTACTTGGTAATCAGAGTGGGGAATCTATTTATCAAATCTATCAACTCACTTTTAGCTGCATTTTATTAGTCAGGAAACAGATCATTATACAACCATGCAGTGAAGAAAAAGAAAAAGACCTTGCTACAGTCAAGATCCACTTGATGGATATGAAAATTAATGGGAAGAATTACAAAACAACAGGATATTCAAATAGCCTCAACTATTTTCTCCCTAAGTAGAGAGAAATCATTATGGTAATGGTCTAATAGATTCTTCAATATTCCTCTCTCCAAGAGGTGGAATTTAATTTTCTCCTTTTGAGTGGGTCTGGACTGAGTGACTGTTTTTTAAATGAACAGTGTAGGGAAAGGAAAAAATTTACAGCGCCTTACACAAATGACCAAGGTCCACATCATCAGTAAAACTTCACATCAATGTCAAGCATCCACCCACACAGAATGCCATGAGAAAGGCACATAATCACTGTGGTCATCCTTTCAAAAATGCACCACCCCCTTGGGTGGCGCCTGTGGCTCAGTGAGTAGGGCACTGGCCTCATATACCGAGGATGGCGAGTTCAAACCCAGCCGCAGCTGAACTGCAAAACAACAACAAATCCACTACCCCAGTCTAGTCATTAGAAAACGTAAGACAAACCCAAATTGAAGGACATTCTACAAAATGCCCAATCAATAGTTTTCTTTTTTGTTAATCCTAATCCCACCCTAATCCAATCTCATCCTGATCTTAACCCAATCCTAATCCCATTCTCCATCCTAATTCTAATCCCATCCCATCCAGATCCTAGGGGATCCTAATCCCACTATAACCCCATCCTAAACTTTATCCCACTCTATCACTTGCTACTAATCTTGATCCTCGTAATCTCATTCTAATTCTGTTACTAATCCCAACACTAATCCTATTAATCCAAACATTAAGACATCATAATCCTTTCCTAATCCAAATCCCGCCCTAATCCTACCCTGATGCTATCTTTTTTTTTTTTTTTTTTTTTTTTTTGAGACAGAGTCTCACTATGTCACGCTCGGTAGAGTGCTATGGCGTCTCAGCTCACAGCAACCTCCAACTCCTGGGGTAAAGCAATTCTCTTTCCTCAGCCTCCCAACTAGCTGGGACTACAGGTGCCCACCATAATGCCCCAATATTTTTTGGTTGCAGTTGTCATTGTTGTTTAGCAGGCCCAGGCCGGGCTCGAACCCACCAACTTTGGTGTATGTGGCCGTTGCCCAACTCACTGAGCTACTGGTGCTGAGCTACCTTATTCTTTCTTATCCCAATATTCTATTCTATTCTAATTCCTTTCTTTTTTGTAAAATTTTTTTATTGTTGGGGATTCACTGAGGGTACAAGAAACCAGGTTACATTAATTGCTTTTGTTAGGTAAAGTCCTACTTATAATTGTGTCTTTCCCCCAAAAGGTGTATCAAACACCGAGACTCCCATCTCCCTCCCTCCTTCCCTCTTTCTGCTCTCCCCTTTCCCCACCCCACACCATATACTAGGTCAATAATTGTCCTCATATCAAAATATAGTGCATAGGATTCTTGCTTCTACATTTTAATGATGCTTTACTAAGAATAATGTGTTCTGCTTCCATCCAGGTTAATACAAAGGTTGTATAGTTTCCATCTTTCTTAATGGTGAATAGTATTCCATGGTATACATATACCACAGGTTTTTAATCCATTCCTGGGTTGATGGGCATTTAGGCTGTTTCCACATTTTGGTGATTGTAAATTGAGCTGTGATAAATAGTCAAGTGCAAGTGTCCTTATGGTAAAATGATTTTTTTTCTTATGGGTAGATGCCCAGTAATGGGACTGCAGGATCAAATGGAGATCTAGCTTGAGTGGTTCCTTCCAAAAAGGTTGTATTAGTTGCAGGCTCACCAGCAGTGTTCCTTTCTGTCCACATCCACGCCAACATCTGCAGATTTGAGATTTTGTGATGTAGGCCGTTCTCACTGGGGTTAGATGATATCTCAGGGTGGTTTTGATTTGCATTTCTCTAATAATTAGGGATGATGAGCATTTTTTCATGTGTTTGTTAGCCATATGTCTGTTTTCTTTCTTTTTTGTTTTTTTTAGACAGAGCCTCAAGCTGTCACCCTGGATAGAGTGCTGTGGCATCACAGCTCACAGCAACCTCCAATTCCTGGGCTCAAGCAAGTCTCTTGCCTCCACCTCCCAAGTAACTGGGACTACAGGCGCCCACCACACCTGGCCATTTTTTGGCGGGCCTAGGCTGGATTCGAACTGGTCAGCTCAGGTGTATGTGGCTGGTGCCTTAGCCCTTTGAACCACAGGTGCCGAGCCTGTATGTCTTCTTTAGAGAAGGTTCTATTCATGTCTCTTGCCCATGGATATATGGGATTGTTGGCTTTTTTCATGTGGATTAATTTGAGTTCTCTATAGATCCTAGTTATCAAGCTCTGGTCTGATTCAAAATATGCAAATATCCTTTCCCTTTTTGTAGGTTGCCTATTTCCTTTGGTTGTTGTCTTCTTAGCTGTACAAAAGCTTTTCAGTTTAATTAAGTCCAATTGTTTATTTTTGTTGTGGCAATTGCCAAGGAAATCTTTATAAAGTCTTTCCCCAGGCCGATATATTCGAGTGTTTTTCCTATGCTTTCTTTGAGGATTTTTATCATTTCATGCCTTAAATTTAGGTCTTTTATCCATCTGGAATCTATTTTTGTGAGTGAAGAAAGGTGCAGGTCCAGTTTCAGTTTTTCCATGTGGATAGCCAGTTCTCCCAGCACCATTTATTGAATAGGGATTCTTTCCCCCAGTGTATGTTCTTGCTTGGTTTATCAAAGATTTGGTGACTGTAAGATGGTACTTTTTTTTTCAGTTGTCATTGTTGTTTAGCTGGCCGGTGCTGGGTTCGAACCCGCCAGCCTCAGTGTATGTGGCCAAAACCCTACCCACTGAGCCATGGGTGTCACCCAGATGTTAGTTTCATTTCCTGGTTTTCTGTTCAATTCTATGTCTCTATTTTTGTGCCAGTACTATGCTGTTTTGACTACAATGGCCTAGTAGTACAGCCTAAAGTCTGGTATGCTGATGCCCCGGGCTTGGTTTTATTTTTTGTTGTTTGGGTTTTTGAGTTTTTTTTTGAGCTTTAAAATATTCATTCATTACAAATTCTAACACACTACACAGAAAATATCACCCCACTTGTTTTTTGAAAAAGCAAACACAGAAGTTGATTTTGAATCAGTAAAAATAAAAAATGAATTCAAAAAGAGCACAATGTTGAAAACTTAGTATGAATGTGAAAGTCACTAGATGTTCAAATCGTATAGTGCAAATTTTGTTCAATTATTTTACATTTTTACAAACTCAAATCACTTTGGTTCATATATTTGCTATAAACTATTGGCAAAAAA
>CAUYRH010035561.1:0-12283 GCA_963574655.1 Perodicticus potto
AGAAATCCTTTCTTCTGCTTGTCCCATTCTGTTGCTGAGGGATTCTACGGTATTTCTCAGATCTTTGATGGCTGCAACTTCTTGTCTCAATTTGTGAAAATCTTTGGTCATTTGGTCTTTGAATTCCTTGACTTCTTGAGACAATTTTTGAAATGCACTCTGAATTTCTGAATCCAACTTTTCCTCTGTTTTATTAATCTTTTTTGCAATCCAAATTCTGAATTTGATTTGTGACATCTCAGCCATCTGTTTATGCATAGGATCTTCATTTGTGTCCACTGAATTGTTCCTTGGGGGGGTTGATTTGCTCTGGTTGTTCATGTTTTCAGAGCTTTTCTGCTGATTCTGCCCCATGATTATTTTACACCATTTGGCTGGAGGAGTAGATAAGGATAAGTTGGGTTGAGGGTACTAGGAGTAGTGATTGACCAGTCCTTTGCCTGAAAGCTGGGACTGGTGTCTATACCTTTTCCCCCTAGAGTTTTGCCAAGGACCCGTACAGTGCTACTGCTTGTGAAACTGGGGACCTTCTTGGTCTGGTGGGGTTAAGTGGCTCTGTCTTATTTTCAACTGGTCTCTGTCTTACCCTAGAGAATCAATTACTCTGGATTGAATTCTGAGCTGTGGAGAAATACCAGCAGTTAAGTCACCACGCTCCCCACAGGCAACAATTGGAAAAGGAAAATCATACCTTCCCACTACCACACATCCAGGGTACCACCTTGGAAAGTCCTCAGGTGATTGGCCCAGTTGAAGAGGTCCCAATCAATTGTCCCAGCCAACACCATCCTCAAATGGAAGAGTTAAAATGTCTCTGGCAACTAGACAGCAGGGGTCTGCTGCAAGGTCTAGTATAACTCGGTCCAGTGCTCTGTGAGCTCAGGAGGGTCCCCCCAGCAAGTAGATTAGTCTGGGAAGGTTGATGCCTCCTTCCCCACCTTGCCCGTCTGTCACGTCCAGTCACTGGTAACCCTGCAGGGCTGTGATCCAGTTTCCTCCAATGAGCAGATGCTCCAGAGGTTTGCTCCTGCCTGGGTCACAGGGAGGTCTGTGGCTCCATTTTCAGTGGTTAGGGCACTAGCCACATGCACTGGAGCTGATGGGTTCAAACCTGTCCCAGGACTGCTAAACAAAATAATAATAATAATAATAAAATCCAAGCATTGTAGTGGGTGCCTATATTCCAGTTACTAGGGAGGCTGAGGCAAGAGAATTGCTTGATCCCAAGAGCTGGAGGTTGCTGTGAGCTATGACACTACAGCACTCCACAGAGGGTGACAAAGTGAGACTCTGTCTCAAAAAAAAAAAAAAAAAAAGAAAGAGAAAAAAGAAATTTATTTCTTATAGTTATGGAGTATGGAAGTCCAGGATGAAAGCACTAGCAGATTCGGTGTCTGGGAAGGGCCTAACTCTCGGTTCACAGGTCAAGCCTTCTCCCTGTATCATCACAGACAGAAAGGAGGAAAGTGTTTCTCTTGAGATTCCCAAACCCACTTTATGCAATGACTTCCCAAAGGCATCACCTTCTTGATGTAATCACCTTCAAAAGGCTCCACCTCCTAATGCCATCACCTTGGTGGTGAGATTTTTAACATGAGAATTTGTGAGGGACATAAGCACACCATAGAAGCTGTGATAATCACTCTTCCCAGGAAGGTGATCAGGAGTAACTCAGGTAAAGGCTGTGAATGCAATGGATCACAGACAAAGAATCCCCAGGTGTAGGAAACTCCCACTCTTATAAGAGAGATACTGACCAATTTGCCCACCCTTTGCACTGAAGGGAAACATTATAATCTTTATTCTCCTTATCAGGAAGAAAATCTCCAGAAGGAGACACCATCTCTATCTTTGAAAGCTATTCATTATAAAGCTGTCCCTGAAAGATTGTACCGAATAAAAACTCCCCATGCCTCTTCCAAAACGTGAAGTAATGCAAGAGATCATGGAGGCTTCCCTCCCAACAGATATTCATGTGATTTTAAATAAATTATGTTAGGTGTGCTTATAACATTAAGGGCCATATAAGCTGCAGGGGGCAAATCAGAGGCACCTCTTTCCTGGATCCATGTGTGGTACTCACAGCAGTGAACAATGTAAGTTTTATTTCACAGAACTTACATTCTAGTGATAGTGACCACCATTAAAAATAATCAAATGTATGATAGAAATTCAGGTAGAAAAATAAAGCAAGGTAAGAACATACAGAGTGGGAATAGTTTGGGTAAAGGGAATGAATAGCTATGTCAGAAGGGTGAGTAAGAAAATCCCCTCTGAGAAAGACACCTCTGAACAGAAATCTAAATAATTTACAGAGAGGACTATGTGGATATGTGAAAGAAGAGCTTTCCAGAGAGAAGAAATAATGGATACAGAATCTGAAGGCAGTGGCCTGCTTGTCCTGCTGAAGGAAGAGCTATGGGTCCAAAGTGGTAAAGACGAACAGGATAAAGGGGAGGAGAAGGAGAGTGGAAGTGTGAGACAGAGGCACCGGGGTGACTTATGCAGGATTTTACATACCATGGAAAATTCCTTTGGTTTTCTTCTGAGTGAGATGGGGAAAACTTGGGAGTTTTGAGTGACATGATCTGACTCATGATTTTAAATACCTCCTCCCACTGCTTTCTGCAGTCTACCTGGTAGGAGGACAAGGATGGGAAAAGGTAGGTGGGTTTAGGTAGACAGCAGGAGTCGACACTTTATCTGACGGTAATAATGGAAAAGACTGCAGACGATTTAAAGTTTCACCCACTAGCCCTTATTAATGGACTGAATGTGGAATAGGAGCAAGAGAGGGACTCAAGGGTGATTTCAAAGATTTGGGGAGGAGCAACTAGGAGAATGGATGGGAATACCATGAGGAATAGTTTTTGAAGAAATCAAATTTTGACTTTTCAACATGTGAAGTTGGAATTATTTTTTGATATCCAGGAAGAGATTATGCTAACGTGCTAATGAGCAGTAATAACTCCCACCTCTTTTAAACAGGGTAGGTGAGAATGAATACGAATTGTAATGTTAAAAGCAATAAAATGGTTGTCTTATTAACAAAGAATAGAATATTTTGGAAAAGGAATCTCAGGTTTGAAATTCATATTCCCACATTTCTTATGAATAGGTCTTTTAAATAAGAGCGCATGGAAGATATATTCAGGTATTTTTTTGAGGGTGGGGAAAACCATAAATTAATTGGTGATTTTTATCATTAGTTCTGAGGAATTCTATGGGACCCAAATCTCTGAGGGAGGAGTATGGAAGACATTGTGAGGTTAGATTCTTTTATAAAAGGCCTGATTCAACCAGGACTAATGGAAATACCTCAGTAGGCTAGGAATAATGCAAATCAGAAAAAGTAAAGGCATGAACACATATTCATATACAAGTTTCAACATATATGTTTATGAAAAGTTACATGCATCATTAGCCATGTGACTTTGCTTTAAAAGATATATTTTGATGAATTCTTCTATAAAACAAAAGATGTTCTGAGAAATGAATGATGATGATGTCATTAATACCTATAAAAAAGTATACTTTAAAGTAAGTGAAGGGATGAATTTGAGTCTATGGGAAGTACTATATTTCAAGTTAGCAGTGTGATAATTTCTAACATTACACTTCTGTTTTAATCAAATACAGATGTGAACAAATTCAGAGTGGGAACTACTTTAAGGATTTCAGCCACTTTTCTGCTTTGAAAAGAACTAAAAGCATTTTTTTTTTTTTTTTGTCCAAATCTTTGGAAAATAATCTGGAAACAAATTTCTCTTAACTGCTTTTAAGTTACAAATAATTGCAAGTTAACTTTTTTTAGTCCTATTAAATTCTGCTGTCTCTAAAACATTAATACCAGATTATAAAGTCCTTTTTGATAGTTTTATGATGAAGGAGAAATAAGGTATCTAAGAAAGAAAGGGCTCGTTAAGAATTTGTCATAAAGTTTGGGCTAAAATTTAAACTCACTGCCTTGAAAGATTAAACATTATTTACCTGTGTCTCGAAAGATGAGTGAAGATGCAATCTTTATATCCTCTCACTGTTTCATGATTTTGTCCAGTAACTCACCCGTATTTACTTCTAAGCATAAGGAATACAACTGTGATCAAGACAGGATCTCTGCCTAGCTTCTAAACATCCAGTGGGTAGTCCCAGCTACTTGGGAGGCTGAGGCAAGGGGATCAGCTGAGCCCAAGAGTTTGAGGTTGCTGTGAGAGATAATGCCATGGCACTCCACCAAGGGTGACAAAGTGAAACTAGTTCTCAAAAAACAAAAAAACAAACAAACAAAAAATATCCAGTGGGATGACAGGCAAGAAATAGGGGATCTAAATTCCTGGGACTCAGTGCTAAATTTGGTGCAAAGATTAGATACTCAATCTACTTTTGCTTATCAGGAAAGTGTTCTCAGAGAAATGGCATCTGAATGAAGGCTTGAATAATGTAGCTGTTAGACTAGTAAACAGAGGGATGGGGAAAATCAAGCAGATGTGTGGTCAGGGCTGGAAGGCCCTTCTCGTGTTCCTGTAGTTTACTCCTTCTCAGTCTGTATATTAATTCTAAGTCTTTAGGGAGGATTTTCCTGACGACTGTGTCCAAATCTATCTCCTTCAAAGCCACATCACACCTGCCTTATTCATCTCAGAGCGCTTATAATTCACTGAAACTAACTTTTTTATTTTTAATTTACCCAGTTTTTACCCACTTGAGATAGAAACCCAAGGTTGTCTTTTTATCATCATTGTACCTCTATTGCTTAAAACCAACCTGACAGGTAATTGATATTCTTTGAATTTTTATTGAATGAATAAACAAATAAAGAATTAAGGGGGAAAAACAGTTAGGTCTCTTGAAGAAATTCAAGCAGTTATATTAGAATACCACAGGAGGAAATGCATCGATATAAGTTCCTTTAAGTGCAATTAATAATAATAAGTTTTTAATCAATGAAGTCATATTCTTTTTTCTCCTTTGAAAGGCATATTGTTGGTTACAATGAAGACTAAGGAGAATATGACCTGATCAGTGACCACTAATTGTAAAGGGAAACAGGAGAAAAGCACATTCTATTGAAAATGAGATTAGAAAAACCAGCAGTTGGTTTACAATCTAATCAAAATGATTACAATTCACTATAATGTGAACTCTCCTTGTGATTTTATAACCACTCTTCTGTGATTATGTCAATTCTTCTTACGTTCCATTTGCATCTATACTTCTTAAAAATCTTTTATTTTGAAATGGAAACTGTCTAAAGCTCGCCACAAAGCCACGTCCACCACAGTGTCTTCCCGCAACTCTCCCTGAGACAACAAAGAGCTCCATTTTTGACTTGGTTAATAGTCAATAAAACTGAGCAACACTGATTGGATGATGCTGGATCCACGTAATATTTTATCTTCCAACATAGGTCTCATACTTTACATTTTAGATATGTACTATTGGAATCCATTTTCAATATATCAATATTTGATGATTATTCATCTGATTGGGTCAGGAGACAACTGCTGTGCCCTTCCAGTGTGCTCCAGAAGTTTACTAATTACAAGTAAGTCAGAACAAATGGCATGGATCCAATAACATGAATACGCAAGAGCTGCATCATTTCAGTAGGAAAATAAACATCTCTAGAGGAAATGCATAATTTTGGTTACAAGAGTGAATCATGAAGGCTAGGCACCATGGCTTATGCCTGTGATCCTAAGACTCTGAGAGGCAAAGGCAGGTTGATCACTTGAGCTCAGGAATTCAAGACCAACCCAAGCAAGAGGGAGACCCTTTTCTACTTAAAATAGAAAAACTAGCTGGGCATGGTGGCACATGCCTGCAGTGCCAGGTACTCAGGACACTAAAGCAAGACAATTGATTAAACCCAAGAATTTGAGGTTCTATGAGCTATGATGACACCACAGGACTCTATCTAGGACAACAGAGTGAGACTCAATCTAAAAAATAAATAAATAAATATATAAATAAATAAAAGCATGAATCATAAAATGGGAGGTGAAAGGATCATTGAAATCACATTGTACAATATCCTTTTCTAAATATGTAGAAATAGAAGTTATACAATAGTGAATAAGCTAAGATTCCAGATTCTCAATCTCCAGTTCAATGGTCTTTTCATCCTTTAGCTACTAAATCTGTGATAAATTACCACTAAAGCCAAAAAAATTAAATTGGCTACTTAATAGTTTGATACAGTTTGAATATTTTTTTTTAGATTCTGTTAATAGTCTCTACCTTAAATCAATTAAAATCTTTACCTTTGGATGGTTTAGTTATGTTTTGCCATCCTTTTCACCTTGGTATAATCATACATAAAAAATTCACTGGGAAAAAAATATTCACTGGGATAATTATGGCAGTCCAGAGTTATTGGGCAGCAAGATATCCTGAAATTTATGAAAATTTGCTAGTTGCATTCTTATTCATATTTTTAAACTATTCAATTATGTCAAATTATAAGGAGATTAAGAAACAAAACGGCACATTGCAAAATAGCTTAAAAGAGCCAAGATAACCTACCGTTAATTATGTTAAAAATACCAAGCATTTGTCAGCATTTAATTAACATATTATGGAAAAAAGGACAAGCTCTACTTTAAAACAAAAGAGTTTTCAAAAATCAGAATGTATTTTTGGTAACTTGAAAATTACAAATATTTGTCCTAATTCACATCTTGCCACTATGATCTTTAAATATTAGTAAGTCTTAAGTGAAGTCTTTTGCCCACAAAATCTTTGACTTATATCTTAGGAAATATTGATTTAACAATAAAGCCTTAAACCAATACAATTTGGAATGCTAAGTCTATTGGGCAGCTAAGATGTGGGGTCAATTTGTTGAATGTCACATACAAATTTCTCTTTGTTCTCATTTTTTTAGGCTTTTTTCAGTCTCTATTCAAAGACAGAATGTGTAACACTGAAACTATTGTGTAAAAATAAATATGCTGAAGACAATTATCTCTATGGAAACCTTTAGTAAACAGTAATATTTGATGCATTGAAACAAAAGAGGAGAAATATAAAGAAAAAACTGCTCTTTCTATCTGAGGATATGAACAGCCCAATGTGAATGATGGTTAAATGAGAGTATCACAATTAAAAATATTGGTTTCTCAACAAAAGATAATAATTTTCTACTTTGTTTAAATATATTACATTTATCTTTATTTCTCTTCTGAAAGAGTGACTTACAAATACCATCTCAATTTTGAGTCATATATAAATCTTGAATTTATTTATACCTAAGCTATAAGTGGGTCAAACATTTCACAAAAGTAAAAAAAAAAAAGTAAAATAAATTTTAAATACTTTTATTAATAAATAAATCTTACATACATTTTTTAGATTTGTTATTTGTCTTTCATTCATTCTTTCACTCATTCATTGTCTTTATAATCTTGTAGAGGATTTTATTTCTCCAAATATATCTTCTCTATTTCATTATGTTTACTCATGTCATGATTTCTATGACAGTTTTTCTTCAAACTCAAGAAAGATTTCAACTTAAAAATAATTCTTAGTATTAATCACTTAACAATCTTGGTCAGTTCATATTCAGCAAACCTGTTTAGATAAATATATCAAAAGTAAAAATCATAATTTAATGATTATGTGGCTCAGTGAGTAGGGCGCTAGCCCCATATGACAAGGGTGGGGGCCTCAAACCTGGCCCCAGCCAAACTGCAACAGAAAATAGCTGGGTGTTGTGGCTGGTGCTTGTGGTCCCAGCTAGTGGGAGGCTGAGGCAAGAGAATCGCCTAAGCCCAAGAGCAATAAAGTGAGACTCTGTCTCTAAAAAAAAGAAAGAAACCCATGAGCCAAAATATCTATTGTGTTCCAAGCAAGAAAGCTTTATCAACCAAGTAGTATTACAAAGTTTAATTTTTCTTTAAAAAGTATTTAAGTTGGCGTGCTTATCTAAGCATCACTGCTACATGTTCAAGTCTTCTGGTATTGTAGAATCATCTTTACTTTTATTGATTAAGTAAAATAATGCAAACTCATACGCTTCAAATTGTGGGTAGCCAAATATCCTTGTGAGTATTTCCATGGATCCTAGGCAGGTATTAGCAGGCTCTTGTAGGTTGCCCACAGTGTGTAAGTTATCCACTCCTCACTCCTTAATTGTTTCAGGCTATGGTGTGATGGGATCTTTGCATGCCTCAGACACCTCTGTTCTATTTTTCTCTCCCATAGTTTTTCTCCATAACTGTATAATTCACATAATATTCTCCACAGATAATCCTCATATACAACAAACTTAGTTTGTTTATTCTTTTCTTGCCTTAAAAACAAAAAAATATTAAGGGATGTTCCTTCTCTTTCCCTAAGGCAGCAATTGGGGGATAGATATAATAGATAGTTATGGAAGTTGCAAAATATTTATTTTCTTAAACACCTGTAGAATAAAAAATCCAGAACCAGCCTTTTCTTTTCCAAGGTTCTGGCTTGCAATCTTATTGATGCATGCACTTTCAAAGTGTCTCAGTTTAAACAGAAACAAAAGCATTAACCTTTTGCTTTTTTAAAATGACTTCTAGTCTGTGAATCTAATTCCAAGGTAAAACTCAACATCAAAGTATTTATGGGGAAGAAAGTAAAGAAGATTTATCCTTCTACTACACTTTTGTTGTTGTTTTACCTTTTACTAATGCAAATAAGGATTAATTGTGCTGTGTTGAACACTTGTGCCAGTTCACTGTTTAGAAAGCCTTGCTTGAAGTTAAGAATTTCCCCTTGCCATTTGGTAATCAGAATTTTGAGTTAAATGTTTAGTTAATATTACTACTATATTATTTTAGCCTTAATAAATTTAATTTTGGTATTCTTTAAATGATTTTGTTAATCTGCAATATATGTATTTATTCAATATTCTATTTTATGTTCTATTTGAACGCAATTTAAATAATTTTTTTTCTTTTTGTAGAGACTGAGTCCCACTTCATCACCTTCCATAGAGTGCCGTGACATCACACAGCTCACAGCAACCTCCAACTCCTGAGCTTAGGCGATTCTCCTCCCTCAGCCTCAACTTAAATAATTTTATGTCATTATTTTAAAGAAATATTTTAAACAAAACATTATATATTTGTTTTATTATTGAAGGCATTAGGTTGGTCTAGTTTTTGATCTTCACAGATGAAGCTGCTATGAATACAGTGTGTGCATTAATAAATGAATGGCGATATGCATTTCCAGTTCTACATTCCTCTGGGTGAAATTACAGTCCATAGGGTATCCATACATATGGAGGTACTAAAAAACTACTAGCTTTTCCATGTGAAAGGGAATTTCAATTGCTTTACTTCCTTACCAATGCTGTAGGAGTGAAGTGGCGTTATATTGGCATTATAGCTGCATTTCCTTAAAGACAAAGAAGTTATGGATTTCTTTTTTTTTTTGTATCTTTATTATCCATTTGAGCATCTTCTGAAAAGTATCTCATCAAGTTTTTCTCAGCTTTTTGATTGCTAGTAATTTTCTTATATTTCAAAAGTCTAATTCAGAAATTAATCAATTCTCAAAACTATATAATATAGCCGGGTGTTGTGGCAGGCGCCTGTAGTCCCAGCTACTGGGAGGCTGAGGCAAAAGAATTGCTTAAGCCCAGGAGTTTGAGGTTTCTGTGAGTAGTGATGTCACAGCACTCTACTGAGGGCAACATAGCAAGATTCTGTCTCAAAAAAAAAAATGCTACATAATAGTTAATTATATAATTGTTACTCTTAGTTATTGTGCTACATTTTGAAGGGATATAGAGGGATAGATATTGATAAAGACTTAGATATATGTACATCCAAAGAGAATAAAAGAAATTTTGAAAAATACATCTTATTACCACTCTTTGTGCCTTGGTGAAATGTTTTATTTTTTTAATGCTCCAAATAGTGTTTATTTATTTATGAAAACAACAGAGTTTAGCAATATATTTTGATATGAGTTGCCCACCTGTTAGTCCAACATCTTTACTAATTGGTATTTATGTGTTATGTTTAACTTACACTTTTACCCACTGTTCATTTAACTATGAAATAGTTTTAGGATTCCATTATAATTAATCTACATTTAACATTATCATTTTAAGTCTTGCTTTACATATACAAATCTTAAACTGTTCACAATCTACATATAGTTAATCTCATTCCACTTTTATGAAAAAATATGCATTTTATAACTATATATGCTTATTTTCCCATTTATATTTGAATTTCTATGGTTGTAATACCTGGACACATAATCAATCTGAGTTTTATTATATTTGTGTTGTTTGGAGTTTGTTCAGTTGTGTGAATGTGTAAATTTATTTATTTATTTTAGTTTAGTTTAGTTTTTTGTGTGTGTGTGTGTAAGCGGGCATGCTGCGGCTCCTCCATCATTGCGCCCGGGGCCATGCTGGCCTGTGCCCAGGGACCCCCAGCACATCCTGTCTGAGGCTAGACAAGCGGCCCTGCATCCCGGGGACACAGGCTAGGGGGAAGGGAGGGAGCGCTCCAGGTGCGGGGCGTGTCCCTTGAGTGCGCAGCACCCTTGTCTGCTCAGTGAGCTGGCTCTGGGGGGCTCTCTCGAATGTGTAAATTTATTTCATTCACCAAAGTTGAGCATTTTTTTGATAATTAGTTCTAGCCTTTGTTCTGTCATTATGCATGTGTTAGACCTTTTAATATTGTCTTTCATATTCCTTAGACTCTTTGTTTGCACTGTTAGGTCTTACGCAATTGTCATTGAGCCATAAAACTAGAACTCAAGCTATGACGAATAGAAAAATATATATATTTTTTATTTTATTTTATTTTTTATTAAATCATAGCTGCGTACATTAGTGCAATCAAGGGGTACAATGTGCTAGTTTCATATACAATCTGAAATGTTTTCATCAAACTGTTTAACATACCCTTCATGGCATTTTCTTAGTTATCGCATGAAGACATTTGTATTCTGCATTTAGTAAGTTTCGCCTGTACCCTTCTAAGATGCACCATAGGTGTGGCCCCACCAATTGCCCTCCCTCCAAACCCAACCTCCTCCTTCCCTCCATTCCCATATTCTTGTGCTATAGTTGGGTTTTAGCCTTCATATGAAACATTTAAATTAGCTTCATAGTAGGGCTGAGTACATTGGATACTTTTTCTTCCATTCTTGAGATACTTTGCTAAGAAGAATATGTTCCAGCTCCATCCATGTAAACATGAAAGAGGTAAAGTCTCCATCTTTCTTTAAGGCTGCACGCTTAATATTCCATGGTATACATCAGGGATCCTCAAAGTACGGCCCACGGGCCATATGCGGCCCACAGAGGATGTTTATCCGGCCCGACAGGTGATTTTGCCTCCACTGTCTGTCCTGTTTAGCAGCGGATTCATCCCGGCTGGCAAAATCTGGTAGCGGAAAAACCATTGGTTGCATTCCCAAACAAAACATGTGTAGATTCACTGGAAAAGTTGCAAAGGGATTTCCAATTTAGATTTAAAGAGCTTCATCTCCATGAACAGGACATACAGCTTTTCCATAACCCATTTTCTATTGACATTGAAAATGTAGAGGTCAGTCCTGCCCGGGCCTCCAGCACCACCTCAGGCTGGCGTCTCCTGCAGGCGGGAGCCAGGCGCTGCAGGGTGCGGGAGGGGCAGCCGAGGGAGCGGCTCCAGCTTTCTGGCTTCTCCATGGGGCTGGCCCATGGCGCCCGGATGCTCCAAGAACATTTCCACTGTTGTTTGGAGGACACACACGTGGGATTCAGAATTTCTGGAGAATTGCCTTTGTGAGAAGCTGGAAGTATTTCTTTAAATTCTGTTTCTTAGTTTTTCAAAGAAACATCAAGAAACCATGAACAACATTAGTAATGAAGAGTTTGACTGCCACTTGCTTGATGAAGGTTTTACTGCCAAGGACATTCTGGATCAAAAAATCAATGATGAGGGCTATCTCTCCCAGTACGATCAAAATGTTTCTGATTGTATATGAAGCACATTCTGCCCTATGATTGCACCAATGTACAAAATTATGATTTAATAAAATTATTAAAAAAAAATCAATGAAGTTTCCTCTTCTGATGATAAGGATACCTTCTAAGTAGCAGACCTTGGAGATGTTCTGAAGAAACACCAAAAATGGCTAAAAGCTCTTCCTCATGTCACTCCCTTTTATGCAGTCAAATGAAATGACAGTAGAGCTATTGTGAAGACCCTAGCTGCCATTGGGACAGGATTTGACTGTGCTAGCAAGACTGAAATACAATTGGTGCAAAGTCTCAGGGTGCCTCCAGAGAGGATTATCT
>CAUYRH010035564.1:0-17030 GCA_963574655.1 Perodicticus potto
ATTTTATATATTTTTTTGAGACAGAGCCTCAAGCTGTCACCCTGGATGGAGTACTGTGGCATCACGGCTCACAGCAATCTCCAATTCCTGGGCTCAAGCGAGTCTCTTGCCTCTGCCTCCCAAGTAGCTGGGACTACAGGCACCCGCCACAACGCCCGGCCATTTTTTGGTTGCAGCCGTCATTTTTATTTGGCATGTCCGGGCTGGATTCGAACCCGCCAGCTCAGGTGTACGTGGCTGGCGCCTCAGCCCGTTGAGCCACAGGCGCTGAGCCTCATGTTCAGATTTCAATGCTAATGTATCCATCAAGGAGCATGACAGATGAGCAAGTCCTTCCTTATACCATAAGAACTTTGGTCTTACGGTACAAGGAAGAACAGTGCAAAATGAAAATGTCTGGGAGCGATACAAGGAGCTTCCCTGAGAGGAACCAACCATATACATTTTGATTTTTTTTTTTTTTTTTGAGAGACAGGGTCTCTCTGTTGCCTAGGCTAAAGTGCAGTGGTGTTACTGTAACTCACAGCAACCTCAATCTCCTGGACCCAAGTGATCCTCCTGCCTCAGCCTCCCGAGTAGCTGGGAGTATTAACCACACTTGGCTAATTCTTCTATTTGTGTAGAGATGGGGGCCCCCGCTATATTGCCTGAGCTGGTCTTAAACTCCCATCCTGAAGTGATCCTCCTGAAGAGTTGGGATTAGAGGCGTGGAGCGTGGTGCCCAGCCACATTCTGATTCTACAGGCAGAAAGCTAAACAACAAACCCCTGTGTAAAATGTTCAGCTCAAGATGCATGGCAACCCGGGCTGCGTCCCGTGTGCACACGGCTCTCTCTTTAGGATGCATTTAGGCACACCAAGAGCACAGTGGTCTGATTTCCCACTAGAGGACTATTACGCCACGTACTCTGCATGGCCGACAGGTATGCACCGGGGTGCACAGCGAGAAAACCTCAGCCTGGGAGGGACCCAGCCCACGCCAGCTGCATCTCGGTGACAGTGAACTTGCAGAACCGGAGCAGTGGAAGGGAGAATACCCCTCACAGGTGCTTCCAAACCCTCCTGTCCCATCGCCCCTGCTCCTAGGGTCTGGAGCCTGTGGGTTCATCCCAGCAGACAAGCAAGAAGCCCTGGGGCACATGGAGAGTAAAACAGAGGGCGTGGGACACACTCTACAGAATAAATGAAATAGATCAAATAGGACCCTGAAAACCACTCGCATTCCAGGCTCAGAAGGAGCCAGCAAGTTTTTCCGTTTGCAGCACTCCTGAGCTGTGTGGAGAGCTGTGAGTAGCGGGAAGGCAGCCCCTCTGGGGCCGTCAGGAATGGTGAGAACTTCCCCCCATGCACACAGCCTGGCTTGTGGGAAGGCCATTTTAAAAATGTCTACCATTTTCTCAGAAGCTAAGCAGGGTCGGGCCTGGTTAGTACTTGGATGGGAGACCACCTGGGAATAGCGGGTGCTGTAGGCTTAAAAAAAAAACAACAAAAAAATGTCTAACTTTTGAAATTTCTGTAATACAGGCTAACAACTGAATTCTAATACTTCACTTTTAAGGTATTCATTGAAGTATTAAAAAGAGAGGCAGAGAGTACATAAAGGTTCATGTTACCTTTTCTCAGAAGTGTCATTTGACAATTGGCCTCTTCCCCTAAACAAAATTTGGATTTTCTAGTCTTCCTTTTAACTGTGAAACACAAAATGAAAATCATATAGACTGCTGGCACTGGCTGACCAGCTGCTAAGTGTAAGAACAGCGTTAGTGCTGGACTTGGAGGCTGGGACTTGGGTTCTAGTCCCAGCTATGAGACTTTTAGGAAATAACTTAATCCCTCTAAGCTTCACTTTTGTCATTTGTGAAAATGAAAACAACAGTAGCTTACCTGCTATAGGAGAGCTGTGAGGAAGTTGGTTACAGTGCAGGAAAAGTTTAGGACCTAATTATGGTGTAGGGAATTTTTGGTCCCTTCCCTTCTTGCCTCATGGGGCCAGTGACGCTGCTGGTTACGAGAACCATGACTGTCTCTCTTGAGGAAGCAGAGCAAGGGCCCCTTTCCTTATTTACCTTCTTTTCGTTGACATCTGCCTGCTCCTCTTCTTCATTCAGCTCTGCCGGCATCTCCTTGATCTTGTTCAGCAGCTCGGCCTTCGGGGCAGACACGCTGTAGTAGGCAGGGCAGCTGACCAGCACACTGGCTGCCTCCTTCTCTTCACTCCTGGGCCACAGAGAACACAGCCCACACAACCCAGATCAGAGGCTTCATTCTACTGCAGGTGTCTATCTGCTCAGAAATGCATAAAATTCTATTTCATTTCTTAGATTTACTGAAGAGTGAGTCTTAAATATTTACTAAAGAGTGAATATTAAATATTTACTGAAGAGTGAGTCTTAAGTACTGAGCTCTCTAAGTTAGGCAAACGTGGGGAAGAAAGCCACCAAGGGCAGTCCAAGGGGTGGCAGGAGGTGGTGGCCTTGCCAGCTGACCACTGGGCAAAACATGTAACCCCCCTGCGTATTTTTTCTATTGTGATAAACCTAAGAATGACTATCAGCTCACAGAGAGGCACCATGGAGCCACGACTCAGTCATAATCAAGGTATTCTCAAGGTACTGCACAATCTCAGGGTTTGGTTAGTTGCTTCTTACACCCCCTTGGACACCATCACTTTTCTGAGACTGTTGCTTGGACACTCACCACTTTCTTTCTCATGTAAGCCTGATATGCCACATGAGCCTGGGAAACCTGGAGCTTGCTGGGCCACAGTGAACAATGATTATAAAGTGCGGGAGGGGGCTCAAGACTGGGTAAGAACCTAGGAACTGAGAAACCTGTGATGGAATGTTCTGTTTTACTGCAATCAAGTTGCCTTTCAGACTGTAATTCAGACGCCACGCACCGAATAGATGACTCTATGGGAGTAGGCTCAGTTCTCTTGGAGAGGAATTTTAACTACTTAACTCATGATATTATTCAACATCTAGCCTGTGATTTTACAATGGAATAAAGAACCACAAAATATTGTTTCTAGTTTCCTGCTTGATGAGTATCCCCTTTAATAACATAACTCCATTTAATCCAGAAATTTAAAAAACATGAAAAAGGTCTTTCGATACATGCTTTGTTTTAGTTTGCAGATATAAGGCCTTGCACGGGGCCCTGACCAACCACCCCTCGCAGGGGCTACTGCCTGAGCCCACACGGCAGAGGACAATGCTCACTTTCACCAGAAGAGGGCGCACGCCCCCTTTGAAATCCTTGGGAGGCCCTGCAGCAAAAGCAGCGTGGCCATTTCACTTCCCATGCACTGGGAACATTAAAAAATCCTTTATACACAGGGTGCATTTCTAAATCACTGCAGTCTTCCTATAGCAGGTGGTCAGAGGATGGAACGCCAGTGGTACAAGCACCTGGGGAAGTGCCTGGGATGGTGCAGGTGCTCACTGTGCACGTGACACTGGTGGCCACCTCTCCTCAATTCTTGTTTCCCAAATTGGAAAAGGAAGAGGACGGGCACCGTGATGACTTAGGGGAGCCTGACAAGGGGACAAAGAACGTGTGAGTCCTGCACGGCCTTTTCTTTTCTCTCCCCACTAGAACAAAACATGGTGTTCCTGTAATTTAGGGAGATCAGCTGGAAATTCCGACAACGCAAACCCAACTTTGGATGACATGTTCTCCGTTTTTGTTGTTCGGGAAGCCACTAACTGCTGAGTCCCGGTCTGTCAATCCACATAGTTTTCATTGAAAATTAAAAAGAAAATAAAAACCACTCATAATCTTTCCTAGAGGAGTCCTTTTAGGAAAGGAAACGTATGAGCAAAGTATTGTGATAACCCAGAAGAAATAAAAAGAACGAAAAATAAGCCTGCTCACGGTTCCTGCAGGCAGAGGCTGGGCACTGACATGGGTTACAGGTTACAGGACGGCAACACGCATGGCGCTGGGGCTTCAAGCCCAGAGGCTCACTGCCCCAGCCACCCAGAAGAGCACACCCCACTGCAGACCTTCCTTGACTTTCAGAATTTGGGCAAATACCACCTTGACGCCTCAGAAGGTAAACGTCAGTGTAGTAAACAAACCTATTTCTCTAGGCTCCCCTCCTATGAGGACCATGTCCACCGCATCTTGGGGAGGCCTTGGCTGTCTCACCACTCCTGCCTTCCTCCCTGCCCCGCAGGGCCTGGCATTAACGGCTGGAGAGTGGGCACAGTCACAGGCTGGGTCAAAGCTGGGAGCCCTCACTCGTGCTCTGTGACCTTGGGTGATCCCAGTCTTAACCCTTCTGTGTAAAGTGGAGGTGGAACGGCAGTTACCTCGGAAGCGTCTTGTGAAGGTCAGATGAGATAATGTGTCTAATAAAGAAGCTAATTGCGCTTGACACACAGACTGTGAACAGGTATTATGGCGACTGTTACCATTACTGTTGTTGGGTATCTGTCCCTCACCCTACTCCTCAGTCACCCCCGAGGCTGAGAGGGAATGTTACTCTCGGGTCACAATCTGTGGAGAAGGACACACCGGGTGGGTAGGCCCCGCCCGGTCCTCTCCCCAGGATGGAGGCAAGTCTCTGTGGGGCACTACAGGGACTCACCTCTGGCCTCCATGTCCCGGGAAGCTGACAGCTCCGTGCACGGCCTTCCTCTTGATGCCGTTTTCCCTCAGCAAGTTCACATCTCGGGGAAACAACCCTTCCATGAGGTCCATAGTTGTCTTCATCCTGGAGTCTGGATCCAAAATGTCCGCCAGCGATTTGTCTTGGTGGACGATTTCCTTGGCCAGAGCCTCTGTTCTGATGTCTTCCGAACTCTTCTGAGGATCAGAACTGACTTTCTTCTCTAAACCCTGAGTTCCACTGACAGAATCGTAGCTGAGGCTTTGAGTCCAGACGGGAGCCAGCTGCCCCAGGCTTGGCTGCTTGCTGAGAGGCCCGGCAAGCGGAGGCTGAACGCCCAGGAGTGGGGGTGGCCGGGACTCGCTGGCCTCTGAGACCCTGACACACGTCTGGGGTCTGGAAGCCGGGTGGGCTGCACCAGACACATGCCTTTCCCTCGCAACTGTCACCTTGGAAAATTTGCGGGGGCTGCTGGGGACACAAAAAAACCCAGAGTAGTAAGAGGAAGGCCAAAAGAGGGGTGAGGACAAGGGAGTGGGGCGAAACCGTCATTTCTGAGGTCCCCCCCCCCCGCAAACTGTGGCATCCACAGGGCTTTCTCCTGAGACAGCAGCTGGTCCCAGGGAGGCTGTCACATGCAGTCCTGGGAAACCAGTTTCAGTGAAGATCACTGTTAAATCCCAGTTTCCTGAACGGTCTAGGAGGGGGTGAACAGAGGCGAGTGCTAAGTCACTCTCTCAGCATTTAGAAAACGCCACCCTGACACTGTCATTGATGTTTGGTAAGATCACTTGCCCTAGGGCTATGTGTTGGGAAACGCTTCTTCCCCATTCTTCTGGCTTCCAAGAGGTTTTCCCTAAACATTATCAACCTTTAGCCCTACTCAATTCTTCCTCATGAATGTGAAGTGACTTTGGACAGAGAAGCTGCCCATTCCCAGCCTACCCTCTTCTGAGAGTGAGGCTGCCTCGAGGCTGCGTGTGGACTGTGCCTGGGTAGGTAAACCTGTTTAATTTGGGGGCCCAGTATCGGGAGATCTGATAACTTACGTTATCACAAAACCTATATTCTTCACTATCAGCTCTATCACTAATAAAAGTGACTATTTTATCGTGTATGTGCCTCCCTCTTTCATCTTATTTCTTCACTGATTCAGAACTTGGAGCCTGGTCCTTTGGACACTGGAATCCGCCTGGCCAGAGCCTTGACCGTGCCTCTTGGGCCCCGGCCATCCTTTCCATCACCCCACTCCTCGGCACCCAGTAAGCACAAAAGGAACGACCTCCCCGAGGCAAACAAATGAATGAGCAGTTTCATGAGTTGCTTGTATAAAAAAACGTCTCCATACCAGGAGCCCTTTGGGGACCCACAGAGGCCCTGGGCCGCCTGGGGCAGACGATTTCCTCCCGGAGAGAGCAGTCCCTGTCCCAGACTCACCTGGCTGGCCGTGGCTCCTGGGCCTCCTTGTCCAGCTGTGCCTCACACAAAGCAGGGGGAGGAGGCAGGGGACAGCTGTCCCAGCTCCCTACTGGGGTCTCCTGGCTCAGGGGAGGAGGTGGGGGTGGCGGAAGAGCCTCGAATGTGGGGCTGGAGGTGGCCGTGGGGCGCACATCCCTCACGAACACCTCATCGTCGTCATCTTCCCGAGGTGGTGGGGACTCTCGCAGGCCCGACTCCGATATCCGGAGGGAGATCCGCCCGGGAGTGCTGGGAGCCCCGAGAGGCGTTTCTGGGTCCGAAGTGCTGCACGAACTGGGGAGACCGTGCCGCTGTGTACAGTGCTTCAGGTTTGCGAACGCGGGGGCCGAGGGCTCCGCAGGAGGGCTGTCCTCTCTGACCACAGGGGCCCACTTCACCCGAGAAGCAGGAGGCCGCTGAGGCAGCAAGAGCCTCTTCCTCCCCCTGTCCTCGGGACTGCTGACCTCACAGCCTCCTGGGCTGGGAGGCTGGGCCAGGGTGTGACCATTGCTTCTGTGGGGCCCGGCAGGGGAGCAGGGCCGAAGAGGTTGTCGCCCTGCCTGACCATCCCTCCCGCCTTGGTCACTAGTGGCCTGTGAGCAGTAGCTGGGGGGAGCAGGTGGGGTCAGTGGCTCGGCCCTGCTGTCTGTGCAATGCCCGTGCGTTCCTGCTGGCAGTGGTCTGGAGCAGGCTGTCCTGTTGGCTGGCCTCTGATGGTCCAGGGTTCCAGGACAATCGCTAGGGACTGAGGAGCCCCAGTGAGGGCGAGGCTGGTGTGGGAGCAGCGGCGTGTCTCCTCTGCCTCTCTCTGAACAACTAAGTGACCTGGAGAGGACAGACACGAGGGTTACAGCTCTGGAAAAGGGGAGACCATGAGACCAGGGTTCATCACACAGACGACAAGAGCGTTTCAGGGGAAGAACCCGTCCCCATCTGCTGAAGCTGCCAATTTGTTCCAGGCGGCTTACAGAAGGAACCAAGTTAAACAAAGTACTGGACCGGCCACAGGTCCTCCGGGGACACGCAGCCCGGACACCCGGCGCACAGGCCTCCTTTCCCGATGCCTCTCGCACAGCCTGCTCCTGCACACACCAGCCACGCAGGCAGCCTCGGGGGACAGGTTCCAGGATATAAAAGGAAACAAGGGGTCTGTTCCTTCAGCCCCTTTAGGCTACTTTGGGAAATAGCTTCCAGCTCTCGGAAAAGAGAACGATGCCTCGGCCTCAGCCAGTGCCAGGGCCATCCCGCGGGGAAGATCCCGTTTGGAAAACATCTGAGTGGGCTGCTGAATTGGAAGGTTTTATTTACAACTTTCATTTCAATGCCTGGTGTTTTCATTTCATTAGATGAAAACTAAAGAGGAGAGTCTCACCTAAAGAGCTAATAAGCAGTTACCTCTGCAGGCAGAGACCAACAGTAATAAGCAAAATACGGTACACGGTGACTCAAACATCTGTCCCCTGGGCTCCAAGGAAATGCCCAACCATGGGCAATACTTCTGTGAGTGTGTTCTGAAGGGAAAAATGGAGAACACACAAAGAAAACAGAGCCTGCCGTGCTGCTCCACTGTGAGGGTGAGGGTGGGTCTCCAGCCAGCACCCCGCTCCGGGGTTCCCCGACTGGCTGTGCGAGTGAGCCTGGAGAGCAGATGGCCCTTGGCACTCCACAGAGCTGACTCTCTGAGGAGGCAGTGTCCAGGCCCACATCAGAGCGAAGTCATCTAAGTGCCAGGTGAGCACAAGGCAGCACGTGGGAAAGGAAGCCGGCAGAGGACCACGCACCCTCTTCTCCTGCGATTACTTTTCCCTAGTGATAGAGGCAGGTGACCGCGTGGCTGAGAGCCTCTCCACACCCATCTGGGGGCTTCCCGGACCCCGAGGAAGGAGAATCCCACTCTTACTCGGTCTCGGCCCCTGCACCTAACAGCACCCTCTTAGTAACTGTCTTGAACAAACAGGGTTTCTTCTGCTCAGCTGCCGTTCACGCTGTAGGGCAAGAGGTCTTTTTAAACTCAGCATTTTCTAATAGGACGTGGAGCCAACTGGAATCTGACGCTTTAATAACTGATCTGGACACCTTTACTTGATTTACTACACTTATATCTTGAGGCTTTTTAAAAAAGGGGAAACATCACTAAAACCTACAATAAAATAACATTTACTCCTAAAAGATCCAGCCCAATCAACTTTGATAGGGTATTTTTAGTTCATGTTTGATCTTAGCTTACATGAACTACACTGAAGTTGTGCACATTACTTGAAGATTCTATCTGAGCCAAATGCCTCATTTGGTTGAGAATGCTTCTCCTTGGTGATTGTTTCGTGTTTTTCAGGAACAACATTTAGGTTAAAAAAAGATTTTGTTCAAGCCCTTTTTGTAACAGGGCATAAGAAGCTCACACTGGGTCTGCTGATGTGTAATCTAGGAACCCTAATACTCAAAAATGGATTTTGAGGGCCAGGTGTGGTGGCAAACACATATAACCCTAGAACTCTGGGAGGCTGAGGCTGGTAGATTGCCTGAGCTCAGGAGTTTGAGATCAGCCTGAGTAATAGGAAGACCCCGTATCTACTGAAAGTAGCCGGGCGTTGTGGCGGGCGTCTTCCCAGCCACTTGGGAAGCTAAGGCAAGAGGATCTCTTGAGCCCAAGAGTTTGAGGTTGCTGAGAGCTATAACGCCACAGCACTGAACCCAGGGCGACTGAGTGAGATTCTGTCTCAAAAAACAAAAACAAAAACAAAAACAAAACAGCAATAACTCTCACCTTTAAAAAACCCACAACATTAGGCACCTGTACTCAGTGGCTAGGGCACTGGCCACATGCACTGGGGCTGGTGGGTTTGAACCCGGGCTAGGCCTGATAAACAATGACAACAACAAAAAATAGCCAGGCATTGTGGTGAGCGCCTGTAGTTCCAGCTATTTAGGAGGCTGACGCAAGAGAATTGCTTAAACCCAAGAGTTTAAGGTTGCTGTGAGCTGTGACGTCATAGCACTCTAATGAGGGCAACATAGTGAGACTCTGTCTCAAAAAAGGAAAAAAAAAACAACATAAAATTTTATTCATTTTTAATTGTATATTTCAGGATTGTTACGTATTATTCACACTACTGTGAAAAAGTTCTCCAGAACTTTTGTACCCTGCAAGTCTAAAACTCTATCCGCTAAACAGGACTCCATTTCCCCCTCCTCACACCTGTGATGGTCACCATCTCTGCCTCTAGGAATCTACGTAGCTCATACGAGTGGAACCCTACAGGGTATGTCTTTCTGTGACTGGCTTTTTTCACTTAGCATAAAGTGTTACAGCACGCGATAGTTTCCTGCCTTTTCAGGCCCGAGTCATGTTCTGTGGACACACACACATTTCATCTACCTATTTGCCTGCCTGTGGGCATCTGGGCTGCTTCTGCCTCTTGGCTTCTGTGCAGTGACCAGCGCTGCCGTACACACCGGGGCAAGTCCCTCGTCAAGACCCTGCTCTCAGTCCCACTGGATGTGTTCTCACAAGTGGCGTCACTGGGTCATATGGATAGTTCTATTTTTAACATTTCAAGGGACCTCCAGGCTGTGTTCCATACAACTGCACCATTTTATATTCCCACCAACAGTGCACAAGGGTTCCAATTTCGCCACATCCTTGCCAACACTGTTACTTTCCAGTTTGTTTCGGTGGGGGGGATTGAGAGCAGCCATTCTAAGGGGTGTAGGGGACACCTCATGTGTGGTTTTGGTTTGCATGTCTCTGAAGATTAGTGATGCTGACATCTTTGCATATGCTTGGCTATTTGCCTACTATCTTTGGAGAAATGTCTATTCACGTCCTTTGCCCATTTCTCAATAGGGTTATTTTATCTTTGTGGGTCAGTCTCACCGCTAACTTCAGAACTATTCTCACCACTTCTGTGGTCCCTAACCATCAGGTGCAGACCAGTTCCGGTCCATGGCCTATTAGGAACTGGGCTGCCCAGCAGGAGGTGCGTGACCGATGAGTGAGTGAAGCTTCGTCTGGATTTACAGCTGCTCCCACCGCTTGCATTGCCGCCTGAGTTCTGCCTCCCGTCACCCTGGCAATGGCCTTACACGCCCCCAGGTGCCCTGCTGTAACATGCTGCACCTGAGGAATCCAGGGTGCGAGCTCCTTACGAGAATCTAATGCCTGAAGATCCGAGATGGTGAGGCCAGTGCTGGGGAGCAGCTGCAAATATAGATTATCAACTGGCAGAGAGGTCTGATTGCACAGAGACCGTAATAAATCAACCGCTTGCAGACACATGTAAAAACCTTCTCCCTCATCCCCTGGTCTGCAGGAAAACGGTCTTCCATGAAACTGGTTCCTGGTGCCAAAAAGGCTGCAGACAGCTGCCCCGGTTCACGGTCAGTACTCCCTGTCTCTAGCTTTAAGTCAACACACCAGCACTAACCAAGGTCCTCAGGCTCACCTTGAATACTTTCTTCCCTTTCAGCTCAGCTACAGGAGTAACAACGCATAACTGTGGAAGGTCACTCTGGCCGCAAGGCAAGTAACTTAATATCCACTTCCTGACCACACTGGCTGCTTCTACACCACAACATTAGACTGAGTTACCAAGGTGAATGCACAGGAAGGGACAATGATTGAATGATACATAGAAAAATTAAGGAATTAGCATGAAAAGCCTGGAAAACAGTAGGGAGACCTTACGTGCATTATCATCCGTGATAATCGACTATGGTAGATATAGCTCTATGATGCTGCATTAAAACTACATAAAAGGGGTGTGGTTTAGGGAAAACTTTCTCTGGAAATTTCTACTTATTCAGCCCCATGTAAATAGTTCAAAATTTGAATTTTGAAAAATTGTCCATACCTTTTCCACTTAGGAGATATGATTTTGAAACCAAAACTTTTTTTTCCCCCGAGGCAGAGTCTCGCTCTGTCACTCTGGGTAGAATACCCTGGGGTCATAGTTTATAGCTACTTCAAATTCTTGGGCTCAAGTGATCCTCCTGCCTTACCCTCCCAAGTAACTGGGGCTACAGGTGTCCTAACACCCAGCTAGTTTTTCTATTTTTAGTAGAAACAGGGTCTTGCTTGTGCTCAGGCTGGTCTCAAACTCTGGAGCTCAAGCCATACACCTACCTCAGCCTCCCAGAGTGCTGGGATCACAGGTGTGAACCTGGCTGAAAGCAAATTTTTTTTTTTTTTTTTTTTTTTGGAGACAGAGTCTCACTATGTTGCCCTTGGTAGAGTGCTATGGTGTCACAGCTCTCAGCAACCCCAAACTCTTGGGCTCAAGCAATTCTCTTGCTTCAGTCTCCCAAGTAGGTGGGACTACAGGCGCCCCCGCCACAACACCTGGCTATTTTTTGTTGCAGCTGTCATTGTTGTTTAGCTGGCCCAGGCTGGGTTTGAACCCGCCAACCTCGGTGTATGTGGCTGGCACCGTAACCACTGTGCTATGGGCGCTGAGCCTGAAAGCAAATTTTTAAAAATTACTTCCCTGGTACCTTCCATCCCTACGTGCATAAAACTATGATTTTGAGATTTTTTTCACCTCAGATGCTTCCTGTGAAGCCGCTGATGAAATGCCCATCCTTCCTGGCACCGCAGTCACCAGGCCTGATCCTCTGTACCCAGAGAGGCCCCACGAAGGCCACAGGGCATGCTTCAGAAGAGCGTCTCCATTCATTACTTTTGTCAGAAATCAATCATCTCCTCAACAGGAAATTTTGCACAAGTATCATTCTTAGAGAAAGTCATTTAAAAATAAAAAATATAAAGTTCTCCAGGGCCTACACAAGTCAAAAAGGCACAGGACACTGCACCACATCACATTTCAGTTTCTTCTGGAAAGGAAATCTAGCAGCCTTTCCTGGCAGAGGGCATCATAAACACAATACGTACCCAGGTCCAGGGCCAGACCCGTGACATGGACCCTCCATAAGGCCAAAGCCATTGTCTTCCTGGAAAAGAACATCCTTGAAATAAAAGAAAGGCACAGCATTATTACCAACAAAGAGGTGTTTAAATTTACAAAAGGAGTGGGGGTAAAAAAGGAGAAGCGACACTTATCTGCTGGGAACCTGCTATTGTCAGGTACATGAAGGCAAATCCCACACAACCCCACTGCACCCATGAGGGGACAGGCCCAAGATGAAAACAAAGTGGCAGAGTCAGCACTTGAACCTCAGTCTGCCTTCCCCCTGCCTCTCGGGACAATTATCTCCAAAGTTCAAAACAGAGGATATACTCAAAACATGATAACAACAGTGAATTCAGTGGGCCAAGCTTTTGAAATATCAACAAGAGAAATATAGGTGACAGGAAAAGGATATTTATTGAATTTATCAAATGTTCTGAATTTTAATAAGAAAAAGTTATGAATCTGGTTTATAATCAGGTTGTAATAAATTATCTCTGGGAAAATTTCACCCATGTGTCCTCCCAGGTGGGCAGAGGCCACAGTTTTATCTTCAGTGGAGAGGGGACATTAACTGGAGTTGAATGGCAACAAGTCATCTCCTGTAAAAGCTGTGCTCAGGGACCTTACTAACAAATGCAGACACTGTAACCTCATCATCTGTACCTTCACATTAATCTGAAATTAAAAAAAATAATAAAAGCTCTATGTCTCTGCTTATATTCAGGAAAAAAAATCAGTATTTTGACAGGAACAGTCTGTCATTTTTCCTCCTTTGCAAGCAAAGCAATGAATTTCCCTTTCTTTCTTCTAAAATCAGAAAATCCCTCACATGCGATAACAACTCTGGGCAGTTTTCAGGAGTTGTTTTTGTTTTAATAAGAATGTGTACTGGTGTCCTAAAAGGGTCACAGGCCAATTTATTTTTTAATACAACTTGAAAAAATTTTACTTCTTTCTTTTTAGTGGGAGGAGAGGTCTCACCATGTCACCCAGTCTGGTTGGCCTCAAGTGATCCTTCCAGCTCAGCCTCCCAAGTAGCTGGGACTATGGAGGCATGTGCCACCATGCCCAGCTTAATCAGTCAGTTTTAGCCCGTGTGATCAAGTTCATGACGAAAACGATGATGTTGCTTTTGATGTTTCTCTCAATTATTTAAGATCATATGAGATGAGTGGAAAACAAAAATAAACCCCTATATAATCCCTATTCTTAACTGCAGTCATTTATGACACCCTTTACCTTGTCCAAAGGGCTAACTGCTTTTCACCCCCTTCCTATTTTTTCAAGTTTTTGGCTCAGACCGTGATAGAGGTAAATAAGCAATAGAAAGAGTCGAGGGTGGTGGAAGGCAGAAGAGACAAATCCCTGAACATTACTGATGACTGCAGCCGCCCCTCCCTGGTCTCTACTGCGTACCAGACCCCAGGCTGAGCACCTCGCACCCCAAGAGTTATGTGCCTGCAATATGAGGCATTTGACATTTCTTTTGCAATTTAATCTTCATGACAATTGTGGGGGTTATGAAACCCCAGCCTTGAGATTCAGCAAAGTTATGTATCTTGCCCACAGTTAAGTAAATGGAGAAGCCAGGATTCTAGCCACAGTCTCTTCCAAGTCCAAGGTCTTTCCATGTGATCTTAGTAAGCTGAATGGTAGCTGGACAAGATACCACCAGACCTGAACAGCTAGAGAAAAATGAGTTCCATGTGTTACGACTTACTGAAATATCACTGCAGGAAATGGGGATTCCTGCTCTCCATGAAACCTATGATTCCTCTAAAGTTCTTCCCCACCATCTTTCTTTCTTTCTTTTTTTTTTTTGAGACAGAGTCTCACTATGCCATGCTTGGTAGAGTGCTGTGGCGTCATAGTTCACAGCAACCTCAAACTCTTGGGCTTAAGCGATTCTCCTGCCTCAGCCTCCCAAGTAGTTGGGACTACAGGCGCCCACCATAAATGCCTGAGTAGTTTTTTTGTTGCAGTTGCCATTGTTGTTTAGCTGGCCCGGGCTGGGTTTGAACCTGCCAGCCTCGGTGTATGTGGCTGACGCCGTAACCAGAGCGCCGAGTCCCCACCACCTAGAAAAAAAGAAGTTGCCACCGGGAATCTTGTTTCTCCAAAGGGTTTCTTACAGACTCTGCTATATTTCAGATCTATGCGACCAGGAGGTATAAATTTCTGTCTCTAAAGCAGAAATGTTTGGCTATTTCTCCACAACTTGCAGAGCCCACCTACTTTCAAAAGGTTAAGTTTTCCCAAGTTTCACAGAAAGTAAATGGGACCAGGGGACAGTCCGACATGCTCTAAAGCTCCATCACTAAGACGTATTCGTTGTGCAAAGAAGATGAATTAAAGAAGAGAAAATGAGAGGCTGCATGTTTCAGAGAAGATCTCAGGCTGGCTAAGGAGAGGCTCAGGCCTGCCAAGTATCTGAGCAGGGCCCAAGCTACAAGTGGCTCAGAATGGCAGCTGTCTGTAGTCCCTATTTCAGGCCAGAGAATATCAACTGTCATACACAGAGGAACTGGTTTCCACAGAATGGGTGTTCCCCATTGTTTCTGGAGCCAGAAAATGGCCTCACTAATGCAATTCTGACTAACTCCTTGTCAAAAACATGAAATCCTGCTCTCTCAGCATGTGAACGGCAGAAGCAAACAGCATCTGTTGGAGATGTCAACTAAGTCAGGAGCATCTTGTCAACTCAGCCAGACAGTCTGGGAGGCCGAGGCAGGAGGATCCACCATCTGAGCTCAGGAGTTTGAGAACAGCCTGAGAAAACTAAGACCCTGTCTCTACTAAAAACAGAAAAACTAGTTGGGTACTGTGGTGGGTGCCCGTAGTCTTAGTAGCTATTAGGGAGGCTGAAATAAGAGAATCACTTGAACCCAGGAGTTTGAGGCTGCTATGAGTTATGATGCCATGGCACCAGCAAAGTTATGTATCTTGCCCACAGTTAAGTAAATGGAGAAGCCAGGATTCTAGCCACAGTCTCTTCAGCAGCAACACACATTCTGATGTCAGGAGGAAGAGGGTAACCCAGGACAACATTCATTGTGATGTCAGGAGGAAGATGTTAACCCAGGGTAACAACCATTGTGATGTTAGGAGGACATCACTAAGGTAAAGTGTAAAGAATATAACCCAGGGAACACCCATTCTGATGTCAGAAAGAAGATGGTAACACTGGGCAACACCCATTGTGGTGTCAGGAGCTGACAGAGTGAAATTCTGTCTCAAAAAAAGGTTCGGCACCTGTAGCACAGTGGTTACAGCGCTGGCCACATACACCCGAGGCTGGAGGGTTCATATCCGGACTGGGCCTGCTAAACAACAATGACAAGTGCAACAAAAAATAGCCGGGCATCGTGGCGGGCGCCTGTAGTCCCAGCTACTTGGGAGGCTGATGCAAGAGAATCACTTAAGCCCAAGAGTTTGAGGTTGCTGTGAGCTGTGACGTCACAGCACTCTACCGAGGGTGACATAGTGAGACTCTGTCTCAAAAAAAAAAAAAGAACACAGTGGCACAGTGACAACATAGGGGATGATGGACTATTCCAATGTAGCAAAGCAGAATGAAAGACGTATTTCATTTTGAAATAATTTCCCCTCTGGCTTCATAGTCCCCAAATTAAATAATATCTGAATATGGCATTCCTTTTATGAAAAAGGTGCCTAAATACTGTTCTGTGTTCAGTTGTTTTTCTAAAATGCTTTCTAAATAATATAAAGTATTGGGTTTTCAAGGAATTTCTTTACAACACCAATGTTTTAGCTTTGTTTCCTAGTCAACCACGCTTGAGAAATATTTGTGAGGAAAGGCAAAATAGCATTCATAGCCATCCAACCAATTCCCTAAGACAAAATAACGGCATTTAATAGGGAATAAAAGGGATGATTGGTTTTCACCTAAGCATTTCTGTTTTCCTTAGAATATGGGGAGAATAATGAAGAAAACATGTGGAGTGCACATTAGTTTCAGTGGTAGGACAAGGATTGGGAATAAGCTCTGTTCTTTATTCTGAAGGCAGGGAAATGGCTACTGAAGGCAATGAAGGGCTGACTCTAGATTTCTTTTATGGGTTTATACTAGGGAGAATTTATTAGTGGATAATTCTAAACCGAGTATCTGGGAGAAGGCAGTGTCTTCTCCCAGATGGTTGTACATGTGTCAGTGTGTTTCAAAAACCGTGCAGCAAACTTCTCCACCAGTAAGTGCTGAATCTGTGTCTGAACTGGTTTCCTCTGACTAATGCCTCCTCTCTCCTCCATCCTAATCCGTTGTCATCCTGCTCTCCCTTTATAGCCTGGGCCAAATCCTGTCTCCTAGAGAAGCTCACCCCAGACCACCTGAGGATTCATCACTTCCCCTCCCCAGCACGTTACATATCACCCTTCCCATTCACTAGTCACATTCGTTATACATGAATTCCTATTCTTTGCTTCATCATGAAGCCCAGAAAGGCATGAACTGTGTTTTCTTCCCTTCAATCCTGTAATGCAGCGTTCTCTCTACAACACGGGAGCTACAAGTGCCTGCTGAGTGGCTGACCTGTCTGCAGGGGAAGATGCAGAATCTGTGAAGGGGAGAGGAAGGATGGTCTTTTTCTCCTGTGCTAACACATATGGGAATTCCTAAGGTCTTCTCCGGAGGAAAGGGAACCCCCAGGCAGGCCACAAAGTCCAGTGAAAGTGGAGCCAGAGGACAGGCTAAGTAAGACTTTGTTAGGAAATGATGGATTCGTAGCAGAACACTTGGCTTCTATTCCTAGCTCTGGTTGAAACTGCCCAGGGAAAGTACTTCATAATCTTGGTACCTTAATTAGAAAATGTTTTTATGTGAGATTTTGTTTGTTTGTTTTTTTTATTGTTGGGGATTCATTGAGGGTACAAGAAACCATGTTACACTGGTTGCATTTGTTGGGTAAAGTCCCTCTTACAATCATGTTTTTGCTGCCAAAAGGTGTGGCACACACCAAGGCCCCAAGACCCCACCCCCCTGGCTCCTTCCCTCTCTCTGCTCTTCCTTTCCCCACCCCTCCCTCATTCTTTCT
>CAUYRH010035568.1:0-71157 GCA_963574655.1 Perodicticus potto
TCCTCTTTGCCTGGAGGTCTGGTTTTTCTTATACTTCTAATTTTCCTTTCTTGTAAATAAATTCTGACTTACCACTACTCTTGTGGTCCGTCGATTCCTTCTTCGAATCGCCGAGACCAAGAGCCTGACATTCCGGCATCAGAAACTTAGACACAAGAGTAGACTGAAATAGGGACCAAGACACAGGCAACTCCTCTAACTTGCTGTCACATGGCAGGGACCAAACACATTCTGTGTTATGACTATGTACGGACATTACTGTGACCACAGGTGACCTCTGTTGAGCTCTGTCTGTGCACCGCCCGTCCCTTATCTCGTTTACTATTCCTTGCAACTGGGGCATATTCTTTTATTGTACCTATTTTACAGATGGGCAAAACAAGGGCCAGAGAGGTTAAGCTTTTTGTTTTCATTCACAAGGCTGGTGAGTGGAGGAGCCAGGCCTGTAGTCTCAGCCTATCTGATTCTAGATCCCAGGTTCTAAAGCAGATTCTGGATCACTGCATTAAAGAAAAATATGTATTTAAGAAGTCCACCAGTGGCTTTCTGATGTAGTAAATTCCCAGTCACTGTCAAGCCCAGACTGAACCACCCCAAAGGGGGAGAGGTTTACAGATGACCCCATATGAAACTGGGTCAAAATTTTCCCATCTTGAGGCGTAACCCACCTTGAGAGTCTATGTCTCTTGGCCAGGCACTGTGGTTCACGCCTGTAATCCCAGCACTCTGGGAGGCCGAGGTGGGTTAATTGCCTGAGCTCACAGATTTGAGACCAGCCTGAGCAAGAGCAAAACCCTGTCTCTAAAAAGAGCTGGGCATCGTGGTGGGCACCTGTAGTCCCAGCTACTTGGAAGGCTAAGGTAAGAGAATCACTTGAACCCAAGAGTTTGAGGTTGCTATGAGCTGTGATACCGCGGCACTCTACTGAAGGCAACAAAGTGAGACTCTGTCTCAAAAAATAAAATAAAATAAAAATAAAGAGAGAGAGCATCTATGTGTACGAAAGCATTCCTTGTTTCCTCCCCAGCAGACCTCAGGGGCTCACTATTAGCTCAAGGAATTTAATCCCTCAATGTCCTTCTGCCCCAAACAGAAGGAAATCCTAGAGGGAGAATCATGTCAATCATCAGACAATGAGATTGAATAAACGCACACAGTGGGACGCTCTTCAGCCTTCGCAACAATGTCTCAGATACATGAAAAGTTGTCTTCACTACTAAGGAGGAAAATTAGGATACAAAGTAGAATGCAATATATTGTATATCCATTTTCACGCACACAAAATGAGAGATGATGAAAAAGAGAAGAAATAAAGGAAGAGGAAGAGGAAGAATCTCTATCAAGTTTATAACACTGATTTATCTCTATATAATAGTATATTGGGGAGTTCTGTTTGTCTATTACTTAATTTTTCTGACCTACTGACCAGGGTGTCCAACCTTTGCCACATGTTGGAATAAGAGTTGTCTTGGGACACACGTTAAATACACAAGCACTGGACACAGTGATGGGAGAGACTTTACCTAATAAATGCAATCGATCTAACCTGGTTCTTTGCACCTTCAATGAATCCCCAACAATTAAAAAAAAAAAAAAAAGGAAAAAAACACATATACTAACAAAAGCTGATTAGCAGGAAAAAAAATGTCCAGGCATACTTTTCTTTTCTTTTTTCTTTTTCTCTTCTTTTTTTCTTGTTTCTTTTTTTGAGACACAGTCTCATTCTGTTGCCCCAGAACTGTGTGGGGTCACAGTTCACAGCGACCTCAAACTCCTGGGCTCAAGTGATCCTCTAGTCTCAGCCTCCTGAGTATCTGGGACTACAGGTGCCTGCCACCACACCCAGCTAATTTTTCTATTTTTAGTAGAGACGGCATCGTGCTCTTGCTCAGGCTGGTTTCAAACTCTTAAGTTTGAGGCAGGAGGCTGCCTCGGCCTCCGGGAGTGCTGGGCTCACAGGCGGGAGCCACCACCCAGCCTGTGCACACTTTTCAAGACGCACATTCCTCAAACTCTGCGTGGGGCCTACGGGCTGCAGGTTGGACACCCTGATACATTTTCTACTAGTACCATGTATTTATTTTTACTAAGAAGGAAAAAAATGCCCCACACATTTTAAGCTATGTAATTTCATATTCAAGAACAGAAAACAGCTGGATTTAAAGTTGCTTTTGGACCACTCAGCCACCACACTCAGAGTGCGGGATCTTACTACTTCCAATGACGTACCCTTCACACCTCACAAACCGAGCTATAGATACATGTGATTCCCTCATGAGCAGTGGCCAGGACCCCCTCAGGCTCCTGCCCCCTGCTTTGCACTGCCAAAGTCCCCCCACCCCACCTCCGCAGACCCACGCATGGGTTTCCCTGCCCCCTCCTTGAGGCTTTCTGTCCCAGGCACCTCAGTCGGGAGACCCTCCACCAGAGCAGGTGCTCCAATTCCAACCCCCAGAAGAGGAGCAGTGTGGCCTCAGACACCCCCTCCCTACGTCCAGTCCTCCCAATGTCAGACCCTTGTTCTCAGGTCCTCAAGGACCCTGTCGCCTCCAAGCCGAAGTCCCCTGAGAAGCCTATGGAGCCTATGACCTTTCTGTTCCATCCACCCCAAATCTTTTGCTACTTCCATCCTTCCTCTGGCCCTTGCCTTCTCTTTGTTTTTGTTGTTGACTGTTTCTGTGTTGTTTGTTTTTATTTGTTTGCTGATTCTTGTTTCGATCCTTAACCCTGGGCACAATTCTCCTCCACTGGAAAAAAGGCGGAAAGAAGCTTCCCTCGTATCTTTCAGAATGTCTGAAGGGAAAAGTATAAGTGAGTCATGGATGGGCAGAGCCAAGACTCCAGGAGATGTTGGGGATTCGGGCAACACTGTGGGAAGATGCAAGAGAGAAAGACACCAGCTGGCCACGCAGACTGCACACGAGTTTGCACCCGTGGCCTGAGCTGGTGTTCAGAGTGGGCATGGGCCCTGCTGTCCCTGTGTTGTGTGGCTTTTCCCTGTGCTGACGGGTGGTGCACTTGTGCCAAAAGTGTCTCTCAGGATGTTCTGACCAGAAGGATCCCAGAAGCCCATGAGGAAAGGCTGTGGACGTCCCAGAGGACACCAGCCTGTGGCTCTGTTCACAAATACCTGCTCCTCACAACCTCAGGGGCATCCGCACCCTCCCAGAAGCCCTCGAGAGCAGAAGAGGATCCTTCCCTCACCCCTGTCACTCGCCAAAGACAACCTGAGACAGCAGTGGCTGGAAAGCCGTCTGCCCTGCCCCAAAGGACGTCCTTGTAGAACCTTCTTGACCTCAAACAGAGATCAAGGCCCACTTGATGTTCCCCCATCATCAGCCCACGACTGCCAGAAGCATCACAGATGCCCCCAGGCAGTTTCACATCTCAAAACTGTCACGTGTGCTGGGTCTATTGTCCTAACCCACTGAGAAAAAACAACTTGATATTGGTTATGAGTTTAAGAAACCACCCTATTAATGACATCAAGCTATTGAGTGGCGTTAGCTGTCAATTTACATTATGTAACAGAACGTGAAGCTCGATTTCCTGTGTCACATTCATAATGATTAAATTATCAACAGATGTAAAGTCGTTCTGAGCTGTAACAAGGGCCTATAAGGTGCTAATTAACTTGGCACTTTTCTAAAAATAGAAATGCTGTCGCATTTTGATAGGAAGTGCTGCCACTTGGGGATACTTACCGGTCCTCGATAGCACACTTAGAGGATGTATTTTGGAGATTGTCCTTTTTTTCCTGACTGCTAGTTCCTGGGAGGAATAATAATCTGATAAACATACTTATGCTCCCATCTGGGTCTAAAATCCATACTGCAATGAACCCTGTTAATTCTAAAATAGAAGAAATCACCTTGTATCAACAATACAGTGATGACTAACATTAGTGAGAGGGTCAAAAATTGCAGCTCAGAGGAACGCAGTAATGTGTCCACCAATCTCCAGAACCCTTCAGCTCCTTGTAGTCTTTGCAAGATGGGGGCAAACCGTGGCTCAGAAACCCTATGTGGTCCCTCGACAGACTTCACTTCTTTCCTTTCTGTGATTCAGAATTTGTGAGACTCTTCTAACCTGTGGGTAGAGGTGAAGGTCAAGAAGGCATTATGGTAAGTTGTACAATTATTTCATTATATATCACAATGGAATACAGGCAGACCCCGAGTGGAAAACATCCGACTTACTTACACCTTACACAGCAGCTATCTATTACAATAAGTCCCCAAGTTACAAATATCCAACTTACATACAACTTGCTCTTACAAATGGAGGCTATTACAGGTGATAGGTTAATGTTCCTTTTTCAACTTACAAATTCAACTTAACAAACCTACAGAGCCGGTCTCATTCATAACCCAGGGAGTGCCCGTTATTACGTTATTATTATGAAGTGCACAAGAAATGTAACATATTTGAATCTTCCTAAAACCATCTCCCCAGGCCCTGGTACATGGAAAAATTGTCTTCCATAAAACCAGTCCCTGGTCCAAAATGTTTGGGGACAGACCACTCTTTTAAGTGATAAGACATGGAAGCTGCCCAAAGCTTGGACTGGGAACTGATGTGCTAACTTCCACCTCATTTTGTTGGTTGAAGCAGCCATGGAGACCATCTTCTCAATGGGACCCCACCTCTCAGGGGAAAGTTCCCAAAGAATCTGGGGCCACTTTAGCTCATCAGAATGGAAATCCAACCTAGTTTGGGGATAGTGCCCACCTACTTCCAATAATTTTATTGACACCTTATATCTCTGAACCATAGCTCTAGAAAAGAATGCTCTTCAACAAGGAAGCATCCATGGTGTCCACGTGTTAGGAGCCCAATTCGTCATCATGACAAGACGTCACCATTACAGAATTTCAAAAAGCATTTCCTGCTCTTAACACAAATCTTTGCAACCAAACTTTAATTACTTTGATTGTGGGGGGAGGGGGGTCTCTTCAGTCATTTTAATGCATGTTTTATGTTTCCAGATGCTCTATCCTAGTTTTAGAAGTAAATGTTTCTCATTATCATAAAATTTACATGCTCATACATTTCATTGAAAGACTTATTCTTTCTAGGTGATAATAAACAATTCAGTAATTTGGACGAACAACATCACAGAAATAATTGTGTATTGATAGTACAGAAATCTCCAGGAAAGGAGAGGGGTGGGCAGGTGGTTAACCAGAAGGGACAAGGTTCGGTTCTGCCTCCGTATTTTCCAGACTCTCCTGCAGTTAGGATAGGGTCATGTGATTAGAGATTAGTGGACGATAAGCAAAAGGAATAGTGTCACCTCCAGGCCAAGACAAATGAGAACCTGGATCTACCTACATTCAAAGCCCCAATTTTTAACCCCTTTCTAATATGATCTCTTTCATTTCCTTATCTATACAATTAGGAATGTGTTCTCATTGAGCAAAAAGCCACATCATGATCTAAAATATCCTTTTGATTATTATACTTTTTGTGAACAAAATGTGGAATTCAGGAATTGGTGTTCAAGGCTCCAAGGGTCTACCGACAATAAGAATAAAAGTAATTGAATTTATATTAATTAGAAAGAAATTACATCTAACTTTGCCCTGTTGTGTCCACGCTCGAGTCTGGATTTTCTCCTTGCCATCTGTTTGATTGCTGGATTGATCGTTATTAAAGTGGTCACAGATTTTGTAGATTCCAAGTCAATGGATGTGAATTAGAGGGATCAGATGTAAACTATTCAGATTTATTTAGACTTTGATCAAAGTTCAAGTTCTCCACAGACACAGTTCCTCCAGATCCAAACTTAAAATTGATCTGGATAATTTGGCAGTGTTCCAAGTCTTGGTTACTACTAAAAGACCCAGGTTTGTTTTTCTGGTATTTATTGTTTGTGAACATTCAACAGGTTTGAATTTTAGACTGGTCAGTAAGCACTCTTTAAAAATTCTGAGTTTGGCCACTCCATCTTTTTCTTTTTATTCTATTATTTTGATTTACTATTTCATATTAGTATGAGGGTTCAAGTATTTAGTTTACACTATTTTCATTTCTAAGGTAAATTTCAAGTTGTGGTTGAGCCCCTCACCCAGGGGGGCAGGGTGAACACCCTCACATTGGGCACATTAGGTGAGAACCTGCCAATCACACTCCCTTCTCCCCTCCCCTTCTGCCTCCTCTCTAGACTATATTGGTGTTTTTCTTTTGTGTGGGTGTGTAGCTATTTATATATTGGTTTTATATTAGTACTGATTATATTGGATACTTGTTTTTCCATTGTTGTGATACTTTACTAAAAAGAATGTATTTCAACTCCATCCAGGCAAACACAAAAGATGTAAAGTCTCCATCTCTTCTTATGGCTGAACAGTACTCCATGGCATACATATGCCACAGTTTGTTAATCCATTCATGGATTGACTGATGGGCACCCGGGTTGCTTCCACATCTTGGCAACTGTGAATGAGCTGCAACAAACATTCGAGTGCAAATGTTCTTATGGTAAAATGATTTTTTTTTTCTTCTGAGTCGATACCTAGTAGTGGGATTGCAGGGTCAAATGGAAGGACAACTTTCAGCTCTTTGATAATTCTCCATACATCTTTCCATAGAGGTTGGATTAGTTTGCAAGCCCACCAGCAGTGCAAAGGTGTTCCCTTCTTTCCACATCCATCCTAAAAATCGGACAAAAGGCTGATAACCAGAATCTCCAGAGAACTCAAATTGATCGACAAGAAAGGATCAAACAAGCTCATTTTTAAGTGGGCAAGAGACTTGACCAGAAATTTGCCTAAGGATGACAGAGGAGTGGCCAAGAAACACATGAAAAAATGCTCATCGTCCCTCATCATCAGAGAAGTGCAAATCAAAACCACTCCAAGATATCACCCAACCCCAGTGAGATTAGCCCACTTTGCAAAATCCTTAATCCACAGAGGCTGGTGTGGATATGACCACGCCATCTTTTTTTTTTTTTTTTTTTGAGACAGAGTCTCATTACATCACCTTCAGTAGAGTTCCATGGCATCACAGCTCACAGCAACCTCAAACTCGTGGGCTTAAGCGATTCTCTTACATCAGCCTCCCAAGTAGCTGGGACTACAGGTGCCCACTACAACATTTAGCTATTTTTTTGTTTCAGTTGTCATTGTTGTTTTAGCTGGCCGGGTTCAAACCTGCCACCCTTGGTGCATGTGGCTGGCACTGTAACCACTATACTACAGGCGCTAAGCCAACCTCTCCATCTTAAAAGAAGAAAACTCCAATGAGGCTTGGAGCTCATAAACACCAACCAGGACATAAACAAGGAAGGAAGGAAGTAGAGGTGACTTAAGTTCTGCATGTGGACCTCAACTCCCTGCTCCATGTAATAAAAACAACTGCAAAAAAAAAAAAAAAAAAAAAAACAAGGGCCATTCCCAAAAAGAAATTGGATAAGTGGAGACAACTAGGGCAGCTAGGGTGGGTATGGATGTGGACATTTCTTAGGGAAGTATTCTACCTGCTGGCATTAGTGGTTCCAAAGGAAAACATCTAGATTCTCACCTGTTGTTTGCAAAGGGAAACTTATCAATCAATCCTCCCATCTTGCCTAGAGTTCCCACTGGACCTTCCGGTTGCCTTGTTCTGACATATGAATGAATGAATGAGACTCAACGGGCATTTCAGAAATGCCTGCAGCCTGCCAGAGAAGGAGCAAGATAAGCAAGACACATGAGAACAGCGAATACGGAGATAAGTGTAGTACCAAAACAAAACAAAACACCTACATGTTATTTTCAAAGATAGTGGGAAAGTATGTATAGCCATAAAATGGGAATGGGATGTTACACCAATCCATAAAAGGACAGAGGAGAAGAAATTTCTCAGAAAAAAGCAGCAAGGAGGGGAAACATAATAGAAATACATTCACTTATATCTGTCCTTATAAGTAAGGAGGCGCCGATCTGAAAAGATAACACGCCAGAGAGTGAACGACCACCTCTGGGCAGGAGGATTAAGTGGAGCAGGGGCAGTTCACCTTTTACTTTCTATATTTCTGCATTATTGTATAAGTAGTTATTAATTTGTAATTAAAAATATAATCCTTCCTCTAATCTCACACTCATCAAACAATTTTTATGAGTCCCTATGGCCCTCCCAGCAGAGGGTAGATAGAACATGCTGACCCTCCGAGAAGACATCCCTATTTCTGTCTAGCAGCTGCATTTTGATGGTTGCATTAGACTGCATTAATGCTCCAGATTAGAGCTTCTCAAAATGAAGTGTGGCCTATGCATTTGCTGTAATGTTGCGATACGCTAAGAAATGTATGTTTGGTCTCTGCCCCTGTTTCTGGCACGGAGCTCCTCAAGCCCTTGGAATTTCCTGAGCAACAGGGATGTGGGGAGGAGCTTCTTGACACAGACTCCCTACATCCCTGGGAATTTCTTGGGTGATAGGAGCATCTTTTGTTTTAAAGAGGTGACTCTTGGAGAGCTTCTAGCTGGGGGCTGATCAGCAGACAGACCAAGCCACCATGAGAGGCAGCCCCACCCTCCATCCTCCTGGAGATCAACTTACTAAGCAACAAAGCCCAAAAGCAAAGCCTTCAAAAAATCCCCAAGCTAGGCGATTTAGAGAGAGTCCAGGCTGCTGCACGCGTGGAGGTGATGGGAGGATGGTGAGGCTGGAGAAGGCGTGGAAGCTCCTTGCTCCTCCCAAGTTCCTCACCCTATTCATCTCTGTCACCCATCTGTTTATCAGAATCCTTGGTGATAAATCTGTAAACCTATGTACAACACCTTTCTGCACTCTGTGAGCCACTCCAACAAACAATCAAAGCTGGGATGGGAGCCAAGGAACCCCCAGATTTATAGCCAGTTGGTCAGAAGTTCCAGGGGCCCTGTGGTGAGAGGCAGTCTTGTGGGACTGAGCCTGTCAGCTGTGGGATCTGGCTGTGACTCCAGGGGGGGCAGTGTCAGAATTAAACTGGATTAGAGGACACCCAGTGGTGTCCACTAGAGAATGGAACTCATGTGATTGGGGAAAAAAATCCCACACATCACGTGTCAGAACTTTTCTGTGTGGAGAGTGAGCATAGTAGGAAAAAAGTAGTTAATTTGTCTTTTTCCTGCCTTTGAAGAATTTTTTTTCTAAAGATGCAGCCCCAGAGGTCCTTTTTAATGAACCCCCCTCAAGTGATGCTTTACACACCAAAGTTACAAGAACTGCAGATGTTGACTCCAAAATTGGGTCCAAGTTTAAATGGACCCAATAACATTAAGCCACCAGAACACTGCCTTCCTTCCCCCAGAAGCCAGCAGCTGCCCTTGCAAACAGTTTTTGGAGTTACCCGCAACTCTTCTGAGTTTCAGAACAAATTAATAGTTGCATGACAGTGTCTCCAAATCTAGACTTGTGAGCCATCTTAGTTGGAGAAGCTACAACAAAAACACTGGGTGTCACAGTTTTAAAGACTCAAAAGTTCAAGGTCAAGATGCTGGCCAGCCGTTCCCAGGGAAGGCCTTCTCCTGGCTTGGAGAAGGACAGCTTCTTACTGTATTCTCACAAGGTAGAGAGAGGACTAACTCTAGCCCCTTCCTCTTTTATAATGACACTAATCTCATCTTGAGTCTTCCACACTCACACCTTCAACTAAACCTAATAGCCTCCCACAGGCCCTACTTCCTAATACCATCCTGTGGGGAGTTAGGGCTTCAACATATGAATTCAGGAAGAAGGCACAAATGCGCAATACATTACCTGGACCTTGAACCCCGGAGGTATTGAGGGGGGGTGGCTGAAGGACACATAAACATACACCAGCTTCGAATTTTCCAGAAAAAAAGAATACAGCAATGGTTGGGGACAGTTTGGGCTTGAGGCAGCTCAAGATCCTGGCCTGTGGCTGATGACTAAACTTGCCTTTTCAAGGTCGGCATCATCACCTGACGTTCCAACAGAGACAAATCGGGCTTCCAAAACCAACCCATCTTAGAAATACAAGCTCTTTAGATGCCGAGCTTTTGTTTACTCCTGAATAAATTCAATAAAGTGCCGTAACCACTATAATAAATGTAGATGTCACTAATTACAACGCTAGATTTTAAGTGCAACACTCCCGTCTCAAGTGGCCTTTAAAACTGAGTAAAATCACAGCCAATTCAAATTTAATTAAAACTATCAGTTTAATTTAGTTTGCTTTTCCCAATAAAAACTATACTAACCCATTAAACTGCATTCCGAATCTCCCATTGCTGGGAGTCACCAGCAGCTTAGGAGGCCTCCACTCGGGTGAACAGTACGACGCATTCATTTGCCTCGTTATCTAGTGAAGTTTTCAGGTGTTCAAAATCCAATAAATAACCAGCTTTTGTCTCTGAAAAAGAGGACATTTGCACTTTTCCAGGTAAGTCACCATGCAGCTAGAATAGGCTTTTGTACACCTCCCTGCGCTTTTGAAAATGGGGCACTCTGAGGACTTAATTACAGTATCCATTCTGGAGTTGAACTCACAGTTGCCTAATATTCTTTGAAAGAATATTAGGAATCAGGCAAAACAGGATCTAACCCCAGTCCTGCTTGTGTAGAGCTGATGTCTTGGAAAAACTTCTTCCCTTTCCGGAGCCTTGGTCAGTTTCCTTGTGTAGAGCATTAAGGAGATTGGAGAAGATCTGGGTTTCCAAAAATTCTATTTTCATGACTATTGTCATATCCAGGTATGACCTGACAAATCTCTAATTTCCACCTACTGAGTACGATAGGTTTCCAAGGCACCATCTGCTCTGGCCTCATTCTAGACAATAATACTTATGAACTCACGCAGCTTAATGTACCAGTTGTATATATTTTTTTCTAATAAGATTGAAGTAAATACATGACAACTAAAATTATTTAAAATGCTTAGTCAACATCATCTTGCCCACTCCCAGTGGAGTAGGCACCACACTGAGAGAATATTCGCCTCCCTGGACCTCAGAGATCCCTTTCTGCTCCAAGGATCTTCACGTGTATGAAAAAGAATTTTACCACTTTGCTCAGGTGAGCAAATGCACACACACTCTCCCACACGAAATGAACCGGCTTGTGTGCTTCTTAACAGAGAAAGAAGTTTTTTGTTGAGAGAGAAATGCTGATAGAAATGAAATTCTAGAGTTTGTTTTAGAAGAAGATAAAGGCAGCCAATAATTTAGCAAATGTATGATGAACTGGACAATCTAGCCAAACACTGAAGAAAGAGAGAGGGGAACTTGACACAGAGGAAGAACTGAAGCAAGAAGAAAAAACAGACAGGCATGTGAAAGAGTTTGCAATCTTCCAACCATGCATGAGAGGAAGCTGGCATGATAAGGGAACCTGACCAAGGCTGTTTTGTCTGCATGCGTCACCTGTGTTCAAGAGGTACACTCTTCAATGGGGCATCCTGGCTTGAGAATGTCTCTTATGCTGATAAAAGTGTAATGAGAAAAACCACAGGCAAAGGAAATAAACAGTGACCGGACAAGAATCCACACATGATTCAGTTGGGTCCACCTCATGGGACAATCTGGGAAAGATTTAAAAGGCGATTAGGCTGCCAAGGATGACATCATTAAGAGAAGAATTTGAGATTTATATAAATGGGTTGATTTAGGGTGAGTTTTATGAAGAATCAGAGAATGAGGTTGCAGCTTCTCCTGGTAACATGACTGAGCTTTGTGATAATCAGGTAGCTACACATTCATTTTGAGCCACCTGCTTTCCTCCCTGGCCTGGCTGCGGGGGTGGAAGCCCAGACCTGGAAGGCTCACTGTGACTGGTGTAAATTGACACAGGCCAGAGGGTGCTCTTCCCATCTTAATATCACTCAAGAAGTGGTAGAGCCAAGAATGAGAGTCGACCGTAAGCTGAATAATGCATGAGACTGAAAGTGTGAACAGATCACGACCAGATGATACACAACAATAGAACCCTGACCCACAACCAGGGAGCCAAACCACAATCCTGGCAGCCATCACCCCCAAACAGGCAGGACTTGGCTGGTACGCTCAGCTTCCCTAATCTTGGCCTCTGTGTCCAACTCAGAACCAACCAAGAAAAGCCAAATATGTTCCTCAAATCAATCATGTTGGGCGCCCCACTTCTAGCTAACCTTCCTTTTAATGGGGTACACCTAAAGCCTCCCCCTTTTTTGCTACAGAGCTTTCCCACTCCCGTCTGCCTTTGAGTATCTGTAGGATATAAGTGATGGCAGCTGACCCCCTGAATAGCAATCTCTGAATGCATGACAGTGGGTTGTTTTCCTTTAGGCAGGCTTTGTTTATTTCCACAAATGAGATGGTCCCTGCTCCTGCTCTCATCTGAAATTGCCTAAAATTTTGACCTGGATTCTTCTACCTCAAAATCTGCTGGTTTAACCAGGAGATAGATCTCAAGCCCTGGAGTTATTCCCATCTGATCCAGACAAAATTCTCACACAGGCTTTTACTCAGGACAAACAATACAACACACACACTTGTGTGTGTGCACGTACGCTACCAGGATTGGCTTGAATCATTTATGTGTGGCACTGAATTATTTATGTTCTCATTTCAAGTGTGTTAAAGGCTTCCACCGAAGTTTACCCTGGCGTGTGCTAATCCTACGTTGGGACCTTTACTTCAACTTACATGACACCCAGGGAAAAAAACAAACGGAGGTAGCCCCTTACTAAAAAGATTTAATAAAGATACCACTGATGTTATCTCTGCTACTCAGAAACTCAATGACTGGGCTTATGGTGGACTCGGCATATGGATCATTTTCTGATGGTTTTGAGACTTTTAGCCAGAGGCAAACTATATGACCTGTGAACTTGACCTACAGCCTATTTTTTAAATAAATTTTCTTGGCACACAGCCACATTCATTTTCTTAGTGTCTATGGCTGCTTTTACCCTACAGTGGCAGGGTCAAGTGGCCGCAACAAAGACACTATGGCCCACAAAGACCAAAATGTTTCCTATCTAGTCTTTTACAGAAAAGATTTGATGAACCCTGTTTAGCCGCTGCATGAACCTCAATAAATGGGTATCTCGAGTTATTTCATCATTTGGTAAAAATCCTGAAGCATCCCTTAGGTGATGAACTGAGCCTCCAAGGACAAACAAGATATTATTCCTTCCCCGAGACAGTGCACGATGTGCCCAAGCAACATCCCCATTAGTTGGTAGTGAATTTACCGCTCCCCTTCGTGCCCTCCCACCTTCTTGAATTTCGTTGAGTTTTGTTTCCATACGAGCACGTGTTGATCGGCTAGCTCCAATTTAGAATTGAGTGCCTGCGGTGTTTGTTTTCTATTCTTGTGAAAAGAGAAATTCAAATTATAAAAAAAAAAAGGAGCAAAGGCTAAAAACTGCTCAGTCCCACTCTGAGCCATCCTTTAAGGACAAGAAGCTCTTCCCATGAGCAATCAGAGTGTACACAAGGCCTCCCTCCATACAGGCAGATGAACCTCATTATAAGCCCACTCTTGAGATTGCAGCGTTCCTAAACATTAGCCTTTCCGACAAATGGTGCCACAGAGCTGGACGATTCACATGTGATAACTGAACATGGGTACAGAACATACACCCTTCACAAAAAAATTAACTCCAAATGGACCTCAATATGAAATACAACATTATAAAACCCTTAGAAGATAGGATCAGAGAAAGTCTCAACGACCTTGGGCTTAGTCATGACAAAAGGTACCGTCCCCTGAATCCTCCACGTTCCCTTGTCTGCTAACAGCCAGCTGAGTTTGACCAACGTGGGTCTCCTGCAGGAGGTCAGAGGTGGAGTACAGAGAGGCCGTAGACTTTCTCCTCTGCCCCCCACCCCTGTATTCGGGTCACACTTGTGTCTCTCCCTCCAGATGGTCCTCCACTGCTCCAGTTCTCATCGTGTCTCCAGAGTGCTGTGTGCACCCTAGAGGTTAAGACAGCTTTTTTTTAATGGTCTATTGTTTTTTAATTTCAGATTAATATGAAGGTACAAATGTTTAGATGACATTGTTTTCATTTCTAAGGTAAAGTTCAAGTTGTAGTTGAGCCCTTCACCCAGGGAACACGCTGAACACCCTCACATTATGCACATTAGATGAGAACCCACCATTCATCCTCCCTCCTCCCCAACTCCTTTCCCTTCTCTCTGCACAAGTATATTCCAGAGACAGCTTTTTATGATTGCTAATTTCTAGGGGCCCTCACTCACCCTCTCTTGTTCATTTTTGTAACCCTGCCCGTATCTCAGTCAATAAAGTCCTTCCCCTTGAACCTCCATTTGAAACATCTGTTTCTTGCTGGGGCCTTGTCTTTGTCTTTCCATAACTCACTTAGCTAATCAACTGGCCTAACCCCTTCACTCAGGACATAAGGTCAAAACACATTCACCCAACACGTGCCTGAACACATAGCGTCATATCAGAGGACGAGCATTTAGAAGCTCACATTTACATTCATAAAGATGTCTATTAACCAGCCTTGCTCATTCCCACTCTGAGCCATACTTCAGGGACAAGAAGCTCTTTCCATGAGCAATCAGAGTTTACGCCAGGCCTCCCTCCATACAGGCAGATGAACATCATTATACGCCCACTCTTGAGATTGCAGCGTTCCTAAACATTATTGCCATGCGGTCAACAGTTATAATAAGTAAGGCACTCGCTGCTTGCCAGTAAATGTCACTGGCCTTTTTGTTCTCTTCTGAGTCTATCTCTTTATTGTTTTCACTCCTTTGGTAGAGATTGTTTTAATATGTCCCATTTCTGAGCAAATTCTCTCAGCTCATCTTCAAAACTCTGAAATTCCACTTAGGTCCCCACTGGGCCATGTTTGTTTATAAGGTCACAAAAGGTTTCTTTAAGCTAAAGCAAGCTGGGTAGCATTTCTCTGCCTGAAGTTTCCTATAAGCAATATCTGTAGCAAGACAGAGCGGGTTTTAAATCATTTGTAAGAGATTGAGCTCTGCGTCCAGGCTGACCCTAAGGACATTTCTTGGTGTGTTTTTTTATTATTATTTTTTTATGTTGAATGACATAATGGATGTGAAAGTTCTTTGTGAACCATAAAGACCTTTCTGATGTAGGGGATTATGACGATGATCTCAGAGTTTGGGAACATCCTGTCTTCTTGGGTTTATTTTATCCTCTATTTTTCAGGGGTCATCGGATTCTAAAGGAGACCAGAACGTTTTTCCAAGATCTCCTTTTTCATTTGGGAGAAAAATCATTCGTTATCTAATTAATAATACAGCTGTTCATTCACTTGTTTACAAAATGTTTACTGGATACTTTCTATGTGTCAAGCATGGGGCCAGGGCGCTAAGGATAAGACAGTGTAAAAATCATGGATATTGTCCCCAAAGAATTAAACATTTGTTTGGTTCTTGCTCTGTGAGAAGCACAAGTGCTAAATACTTCACACACATTATCTCGATTTGTTTTTCCATCTATAGTAAGTCAATTGCATTATCCACATTTTACAAATAACATGTGAAAACAAAAACCATCAGGTCAAGGATGAGCATTTATTGAGTGTGGAGTTAAGTGTCAGGTAGTGACCTAAATGCTTTATAAGCATCTCAGTTAATCCTCAAAATAGCCTTGAGAGGATTATACGATCCCTATCTCCAAACTATTAACTAACATTTACTGACCATTTAACATCGGTGAGGCACAGCCCTGAGCACTTTACATGCATTATCTCATTTATTTCTTTCAAGAACATCATGAGAAAGATACCATGGTTATCCAACTGCGTAGGCTTAAGGAACACACCCAAGTTTATATGGCTGAAATTGGCAGAATTGACACTCAAACTCAGTTCATGGTAAAGCCTCTGACCTAAAGCGTAACACTAAATTGCCTCTTGAGAATACATTTTAGGCTGGGCGTGGTGACTCACACCTGTAATCCTAGCACTCTGGGAGGCCAATGCTAGTCTTGAGCTCAGGAATTTGAGAACAGCCTAAGCAAGGACAAGACCCCATCTCTACTAAAAATGGGAAAAACTAGGCAGCCATTGTGTTGTACACCTGTAGTCCCAGCTACCTGGGAGGCTGAGGCAAGAGGATTGCTCATTTTATCCAGGGCAACAGACTAAGACTCTGTATCAGAAAAAAAAATAATGAATATATTTTGTTCCCAGGATAACTGACTTGGGAAGGAAAATCAAACCAAAAGATGCCAAGGCACACATCACAGCCAACATTGAAGAGGGATGATTGAGCGATCCATCTGAAGCAGAAGCCGCTTTGATTCACCTTATTGTCTTTTTGAATAATTGGTGGCCTCCAACATTCAAATACATACTGCAATTTACCTTAATTTACTGTAGAATTTGCACTAATAAATGTAACCTAAGAGATCACTAGGGAAGAAAAAGAAAAGGCTTTAACCCTTGAATTTTCCCTAGATAAATCAATCTATCAAGCCTTTTAAGTGTAGCCATACACCTTCCCAGGCAGTGATAACTTACCAACTGCAAGATCCCAGTAAGTCTCACTGAAATGCTCCCCAAGATTTTATTTAAAGGTGACACCCTGATTGATTTCAATCCAAAAGAAATGTAGTGTTCCTAAAATGCAGCAGTGTAAGAATATGTTTTCTTCTGTCATGAGTATATTCCACATTCAATGCTTAATAAACTCTTTGAATTAATGATTAGTTAAGGTTAACATTAGATTTATAAACACACATAAGTCTGAAATGTCACTCAAAAGCTATTGGCATAGTATTATGCTGTAAATCCACACGAATTACAACTGTTCTGCAAATAATGGCATAATAGGGGGCCAGGGAGAAGAAGAAAAATATCACTTTAGATTCTAGAAACTTCTAGAAGTTTTCACCGCTTCACATTAGGTCTCCTGACAGTATTGGAGGTTATGGAGTGCTATGTTGGGATGGGGGAACTGGACTGAGATTCAGGAAGTCTGGCTTCTACCCCACCTAGGAATTGAGTTACCTTGCACAAACCATTCTCCCCCTACTTTCCTATCTCTGAAATGAAGATAAAAAAATAGCACCTATGTCACACAGTTGTTTGGATCATCAAATTAGATAAATGTTAATTATTACTAATGTAACATTTATTGGTTGTTCCATTTACTAAGTAAAAGTATTATATACTTCAGATAGTAATCCCATTAAATCATTTTAAAAACTCTATGAGGTAGGAACAATTTTTCTCCTTACATTACACATAAGGGAAACTGAGGTATATACACAGTAACCACAGTGGGACTCAGATAGGATTGATAGAAAAACTTTCAGAAATTTCGAAAAAGGTTAGAAGCTAACCCCACATGCTGTGAAATTGAGGTCTATCACTCAGGTCACATTAGGACACACGTCAATGGTGACTACTCCCCGAGGAACAAGCAGTCTGCTAATTGCAACAGGCAGAACTAAGACAAGGGTCCAAGATTTAAGGGAGAACCCAAAAACTCAATAATCAAGATAAATGATATTTTAATGTAATATTTTAAAGCAAAAATTAATGCATAAATATGAACAAAACATCAAAAATTTAAATAAAGACAGGTTCTGGCAGCACAGCTAATTGGAACCCTGTTGATTAGCTGATTTGATATTTTTGCATTAATTTTGCTTCTACCAGTCTGTCAAGAGTTTTAAAACCTCCCTGTACCTCTTCTTCCCATCTCCCCACCTCCTGTTTGAGTCTTCACGGTTTGCTCATTGCAGACTTGCCTGCCCATCATATGTAAGTAAAGACATCCCAGTATATTCTAGTGTTTACTGCAATTTCGCAGAAACCTACGTCCGCTTCCCAGTCCCGCAGCCCCTCAGCAGGCCCAGAATTAAGGGTCTTCTTAGGAGGGCTGTCAGAAATAATATAGGCTACCCAGTTAAATTTGAATTTCAGATGAACAACAAATAATTATTTGGTATGGGAATATCCCATGCAAAATTTCGACATATGTATGATTAAAAATATTTTTGTGTATTTGAAATTCAATTTTAACTGAGTTCCAATATTTTAATTCACTAAGTCTAAGAATTGTCCTTTTTAGGTATATTTCCATAAAATGATGAGATATATCCTGTCTTAGTCTATTTGTGTTGCTGTAAAGGAATACCTGAGACTGGGAAATTTAGAAAAAAATAAAAGAGGTTTATTTGGCTCACGGTTCTGCAGGCTGTACAAGAAGCATGGTGCCAACATCTGCTTCTGATGATGTGGACTGCAGAAAGCCTCCACGCACAGCAGAAAACAAAGGGAGCTGGTGTGTGCAGCAAGAAAGAGCAGAAAATCTCCATGCTCCTTTTAACAACCGCCTCTAGGGGGAGCTCTGACAGTCACTAATACAGCAAGAATTCTTCACCAAAACACTCTGGAGGGATCCTCTCCCATGACCCAACACCTCTCATTAGGCTCCATCTCCAACACTGGGGATCAAATTTCAACACAATGTTTAGATAGCCAAATATCCAAGCTATAGCATATCCCAATCAACAAGAAAAGTGAAAATGCCTGGATGTGAACCCAGTTCTTTCATATTTTTCTATTACAGCATATTATTATTTTCCAAAACAACTGGTACATTGAATCTGTCCAAGACCTGTCCCAGTCTCTTCTTTCATTTTAACAATTAATTGGCAACTTCTTTGACTTCATTGCTAAGAGAATTTTCCTCCTTTGCCTGGAGACATTTTGGAATCCATAAAGCTGTTTCTGAGCGGTGAGTTGTTCAGCCATATTTAGTCTTGATGGTCCAATTGTATCATAAGCTTTTGAAGGCAAAGACTATTCAACACTTTCTGGCCACCACAATAGTAGACACATATCACAGATTTGGCTGGCCAATGCCTCAGCCCCCCGTTCTCTGACTGGAGAATCTCCTCCTTTTGTGGGTTTTCCCATTACAGATATATGCACTCCCAGCTTCCCTTGCAGCTAGAGCAAGTACAGTCATGTGGCCTAAGCCCAGCCAATCAGATATGCCTTCACTGAAATGCAAATTTGGACCTGGTGTTAAAAGTGACATGGGACATATAAAGGAGACGGTGATTTTGAAGTAAAATCACATATAGAGTTTTGGCTTTGGTTAGTCTGCAGGAAGACCTCAGAACACTATATTGAAGAGCTTGGATTTTGCTAAGAAATTATGTGAACTTGTCGGATTCTTAGTATTTTAATATCTTCAAAGAAGACACAGGCGCTTCCAACCAATGATTTTCTAATGACTCCCTTGGGTCAGCTTTGGAGCCAAGATAGTTATCTTCCCAAGCCAGACATTATTCTGCATCACCACAACATCCTTGCAGACCACATCCTTAAATGTTAGCCTGTGCACCTGGAATCAAAATGGGAAGGCCCATCTGTGTGAAGATGCTGGAGGGGATGAGGGATACCTAGTGATGAAGAAAGTCAGAGAGTCTCCATGACAGGACTACAGGAATCTCACCAGCTCCCGTGCCTTTAGTTCACCCTTTTTAAAACCCGCAGAAGACAACAAAACCCAAATTTATAAAAGGAGTATGCTAAGGACCAAATAAAACCCAGAGTCCAGTATTTCAGCTGGAGAGAATTATGTTAATGTGATGATTACAACAACATGCGGGTATTGTGTATGTTCTGAAACACATTGCCATGCGTGATTCTCTTTGCTACTCACAATAAGTCTGTGGAGAAAGCAGGGCAAATCTGATTATTCACATTTGTCAGAAGTTTCTAACATCCAGAGGGATTTAATGGTCAGTCCACGTCTGTGTAGCATCTAACCAGTGGAGCTAAGAACAAGATTCAATTCTCCCAGCTGGCTTGCTTGGAGCCAGGAGAGTACCTCTTGCTACTTATCTGGTATATACTAGAATATATACTTTTCACAAAAGAGTTGGAATAGGTTCTACACCATTTGCCCACCCAAGACCCCTCATTCTTCTTGCTACAATGGTCAGAATTCTTCTCACACCAGCTACTGTTCAACACGATGCCTCCCCAAAATATCCTTCTCCATGACACTAATGCAAAATAGTTCAAGGTCATGGGTCCAAGAACTAGACTACTTTCGTTTGAATCCTGGCTCTGCCAGTTATTATCCATCTTACATTTTACAAGTTACTTAACCTCTCTTATCTGTGTAACAGGGATGGCAACACCTACCCACAGAGTTGGTGTGAGGATTAAATCTCTGAGAACAGGACTAGACACAAACGCTTAATATTGTTATGGTCCTGAAGTCCTGTGGACTCTCAATTCATCATAGATGATTTAGAAAAACTGTGGCACGTCAAAAGAGATTAATGATGTCTGTGAAGGGAAGGAAGGAAATGTGGATGGGGAGAAAAATTCCTTAAGAGGTGCCTACTCATCATTTTGAACCTTTACTTCATTTTCCAATACGCAGGCCATGTTTCACAGTCATGCATTCAACCTTTGAAAGACAGAAGGCAATGGCCAAAAGCCAAGATATGTTCAGAATATCTTTGTGAGACATTAAACCCTGGGACCTCTGTTACTTATTCAGCCCAGTACCCAGCAGAGCTGATGATGATAGCCTCAGTAATACACGTACATCACACTTAGTGAGCACTTTAGAGGAGCCAAGCTCCAAGCTAAGCATTTTAAATGGGTGATATTATTTAGTCCTGATTAGGGATGGCATGATTTAGAGCCTATTAAGTAAGGAGTTGTTGTCCCATTTTACAGAGAGGAAAATAGAGACTCAGAAAAGTTAAGAGTCACGTAGGGAGTATGTAACAAAACAGAGTCCAAACCTACATGTGTCTGATCCTAGCAGCTCAGCGGCTAAGCACCTTGCATGTTACACAATCTCTTCTCAAGAATGAGCTTAGCTAACTACTACATTAATTTTCTTATACAATATATGAAGAAGAGTTTTAAAAGAAGCTTTCGCAGATAAACCAGGAATTGGGCTCCATTCTATTAGTTTTCTGTTGTCATGTAAGAAGCTGCGGCTAACTTAGCAGCTTAAACCAACACCTGTTTATTAAATAACTCACAGTTCTATGACTCAATACTCCAGGACTTGGATAGATTCCCTGCTCTGGTTCTCAAAGGCCAAAATCAAGGTATTGGCCACGCTGGGTCCTTATCTGGAAGCTCTGGAGAAGAATCCCTGTTGAGTCTTGTTAAGGTTACTGTCAGAATTCAGTTCCTTGTGACTGAAGGACTGAGGTGTCTGGTTCTCTGCTGACTATAAGCTGGGGGTCACTCTGCCACTAGAAACCACCGACCTTCCTTCCCAGGCAGTTTCTTCTACCTCCAAATCTTTGATGGTGTTTCAAGTTCTTTTCATGCTTTGAGTCTCTCTGACTTCCTCTTCAGCTCCCAACCAATAATATCACCCATTTAAAATGCTTTAAAAAAAGCTCTGCTTTTAAAGTGGTCACTTGGTTGGATCAGGGCCATTACATAAACTTTGTATCTCAAAGTCAACTGACTTAGAACTTGAATTATATCTGCAAACTCACTTCACACCAGGAGCTAGATAGACATTTGACTGAATAGCCAGGGACAGGAATCTTGGGTGGCTGTCTCTGAGTTTCTGCTGACCAAAAGCCCTAAACTCTGCATGCTTTCCTTCCTGTAGCAGCCCCAATAGTGTCCTAGAACTCTCTAGAACACAGTTTAATAAATCTGCTCCCTTTACTGTAGATAAGGGCTTCTCAACCTCAGCACTATTGACATAATTCTTTGCAATTGGTGGGGAGGTTGTTGCAGGATATTTAGCAGCACACTTGGCCTCTACCCACTAGATGCCAGTAGCCTTCCCAGTCATGACAACAAAAAGTGTCTCTGGGCATTGCCAATGTCCCCTGGGAGGCCTCATAATCACTAGTTGAGAACCACCATTCTAGACGGAAAGGTAGAATAGTTGACCATTTTATTCCAAGAGAATTACTGAACTATAGCGAGCTAGTTTGGGAGGGGAAAAAGCCTAAGTAAGTACAATTACAGCATTTAAACCAAAGGCACGGCTACAGAAACAGTGATGAAAGGTGCTTGACTGCCGAGCAAGTGCTATTAACACATGATACAAGAACCTCAGGAGTTTGGAAGGTCAAGTATGCACTTTCCATTAGGACAGTCTGGACCAGTTCCATGAAGGAGGAAAACTCTCGAACTCTGTCTTTTAGGATGAATAATGCCACTTTCCATTCTATCCTAGAGGTTAAGAATAGAGGCGTCCAGGCCAGGCATGGTGGCTCATGCCTGTAATCCCAGCACTCTGGGAGGCCAAGGCGGGTGGATTGCTTAAGTTCATGGGTTCAAGACCAGCCTGAGCAAGAGTGAAACCCTGTCTCTAAAAATAGCCAGGCATCGTGGTGGGCATCTGTAGTCTCAGCTACTTGGGAGGCTGAGCCAAGAGGATTATGTGAGCCTGAGAGTTTGAGGTTGCTGTGAGCTATGACACCACAGCCCTCTACCCAGGACAACAGAGTGAGACTCTGTCTCAAAACAAAAAAAGGAATAGAGATTGTCTCAAAACAAAAAAAAAGGGACAGAGATGTACAAAAATGTTGTTGGCGGCATTATTAGAAATACTGAAAGCTTGGGGGAAAATTGAGATGTACATTGATAGGCAAAAGGGTAAAGCAATGGTGTATTAGGGTTCATCAGAGAGCCAATAGAACTAATATATTATGTGTGCATGTGTGTACATTTATATATCTACACACACATATATAAATATCTAGGGATACATATATACATGTGTACACGTGTATATCGTGTGTACATACACAATATACACGTACATACATATTATGTGTATATATGGGAGTACCTATTGTAAAGAATGGGCTCACACATTGATGGAGGCTGACAAGTCCCAAGCTCTGCAGTTATCAAACTGAAGACCCAGCAAAGCCTATGGTGTAGCTCCAGGCTGAATGCCAGCAGGCTCAAGGCCAAATCAAAGGCAGGAGGAAATGGACATTCCAGTTTCATGCAGACAGGCAGGAGGAAATTCCCTCAGCCTTTTCCTTCTCTCCAGACCTTCAACTGATTGGATGCAGCCCACCCACGGTAGGGAGGGAGATCGGTTTTACTCGGTTTATAGATTTAAATGTTAAAACTCATCCAAAAACACCCTTCCAGAAACATCCAGAATAAGGTTGACCAAGGATCAAACCCCACAGCCCAATCAAGTTGACACATAAAATTAACCATCACACACAAATGTAGTCTAGCAAGGGGGAGGGGAAAGGAAAGAGGGGGAGGAAAAGGAGGGAGGGTGAGTGGTGGGAGGAGGGAGGGCATTTGGTGGGATCTCACCTAATTGCACTGCATAAGGTATATTTCATAATAACTAAGAATAAACTTTAAATGTCTTGCCACAAAAAAATAAGTAAGCCAGGTGATGGTTATGTTTAACAGTTTGATTTCAGCATTCCACCTTGTATATCAAATCATCATATTGTTTGTACCCCATAAATGTATACAGTTATTATTTTAATTAGAAATTAAATTAAAAAAAATTAACCATCACACATGGGCTCACTCATGCAGAGGAAAACCATACAGTTATTTTTTAAAATCCAATACATGCATATATTCAGATCTAAAAGGATGTTCACAATATGTTATTTGTTGGAAACAAAAAGCAACTTGCAGAAGAACACAGCCCCACATGCATGGAAGAGAAAGTACACTCTGTAAAACAGCATATATGTATGCAATTTAAAGAATGTCTGTATAAACACAGGACAAGTCTATGAGGATACAGAACAGATTCCGTGGTTTCCTATCTCTCCTCCACCCCACAGGGAGCAGGGGAATATGAGCAGCTTAGCAGAGGCCTTTATTCTGTGTAGTAACCACTGAGATATACTTGGTGCTTGCTAAGTGCTCAGTAGCATGCTAGCAGGCTGCACGTACAGCGCTGATTAATATGCATCTCTCTCTTTTATAGGAGATGGAGCTAAGGCCTAAGGAGGGTAAATAACTGTCCCAAGTTCACTAAACTTGACTGCTACAGAGCCACAACTCAATCCCAGGTCTGTCTGACTCAAGCAGAACTCACGAGTTCTGCTCGTGATGAACTGTGTCCACCGAGAGATGGCTTTCAGGTTAAAAATAAATAACTACTTATATGCATTCCTTATATATATTTCAGTCTTTAATATAGAATCTATATGTATTTATTCAATGCACTTACACCACTCCTCAAATTTTTTTAAAGAACGAAATTTAATAATTACTCCAAAATAATAGAAATGGATAGGAACTGGGAAAGGAGAAAGAAAAAATGTATAAGTTAGGAAAAGACCTTTCTCCCCCCACTGTAGGGTGACTGTCCAAATGCAGAACCTACGATAAGGACACAGATGTAGATCCCTTGCTGGGAGACCATCAAGAAGTAGGAAAGCCAAGGTTAGGAAATACCTTGAAGTTTGATTCTGCCAGGCTCTCTGGGAAGTGGGTGAAGAGCTCTCAGAACTGCCCACCAGAAGGAGGAGAAGCTGCCTGATACTCCCCTGGCTTTCCTCCTGCCTTTGTACAGGGTCATCCCCAGGGGTGCTAACTCCCCCCGAAGAGAAAGCATGAAAAGCCTATTTCACTTAGGGTGTGTCTGACGAGAAGCTGGAGGAGAGGCAGGCCAAGGAAACACAAGCCAGGATGCCAAAGGAACCTGTTCCTCCATCTGAAAATCTTCTGGAAGGGGCAGCTTGAGATCAGTTTTTTGTTTTTCTAAGCAGTTCGTTTCCGAAGGAAAAGAAACACACACGCACACAAAAAGTAGCACAGACTATTCGTTCTCACCAGCCCTGCCTGGAAACCCACTGACACACATTTCTGAATGAGCACAGCGAGGGGAGACGGGGTGCACAACCAGCAGGTCGGGTTTTTGCTTGCAGGGAGACGTCTCAGATGCTCACGATGAACCACACAAGCTCCAAAGTGACGCTCAGAAAAAGGAACAAACAGCAGGAAGGACTCTACCACCACATTGCTTCTGAACTCTCAGCTCCTCCTAACAGCTGCCTTGGGTAAGGATCCTGGCGAGTAATTTTAGATTTTTATTCAAGTGCAGACAGGAGAGGAGGTGAGGAAACAATTCTGAGAAGAAGAACTCCAAATTATGAGAAGAATACCAACCGTCAATAATCAAAATAATTCTTCTCTGCATCATCAACACCACATCGGCACAGCTGCTGGCAGAGAAACAATAAACACCAAACAAAACTAAAAATCTCTCTCTCTCTCTCTCTCTCTCTGTTTTTTTCCATGCTACCTTACAAGGAAAATCTGTACTGGGGCAAAGCTTTGTGAAATAGCTCCTCAAGCCTGCAATCAACGTTTTCTAGAAATTACAGCTGGCATCTTGCATCTAGCAAACTTCTTTCTTTCCACATTATTATTTATTTATACCTTGTAGAGATGTTTTAACACTCAACTGCTAGTGTCATTTGTCTGACCATTGGTGTACTGTCTGGTGGCACAACTCACCTTGGAGTAGTGAGGCTATACATGTACATGTGTGTCTATGTTGTATGTAATTTGAAACATGGAATGCTTGGCCGGAGCTACAGAGTCATTAGTCAGGATTCTCACCCGTGTGTGTGTCAAAATAGGATGTCAATCATAGTTTGAGGAAGAGGACAATCTCAGGCTTCTGAATTACACGTTAGGGAGTCCAGAGTCATTAGGGTGTAAATTATCAGCTCTCAGTTTCAATTACACTTCACCATTTACTAGCATTAGACCTTAAGAATGTCACTTGACCTCTGGAGGCCTCAGTGTTCTCATCCATAGAATAGGAATCAAAACATTCCCTCAAGCCGGGCACAGTGGCTCATGCCCATAATCCTAGCACTCTAGGAGGCCAAGGCAGGTAGATGGCCTGAGCTCAGGAGTTTGAGACCAGCCTGAGCCAGAGAAAAACCTCATCTCTAAAAATAGCCAGACGTCGTGGTGGGCACCTCTAGGCCCAGCTACTTGGGAAGCCGAGGAAAAAGGATCACTTGAGCCCAAGAGTTTGAGGTTGTTATGAGCTGTGATGCCATTGGCACTCTACCCAGGGTGACAAAGTGAGATTCTGTCCCCCTCCCCCCCCCAAAAAAATCCCTCAGATGTTTGTTGTAGGGATTCAGTAAAATAATTTGTGTGATATGCTCATATAATGCATAGCCTGAAATGGGTTCAGCATTGTACCCAGAGACGAGGTCAAATGAGGTTCAGGTCAAGTTTAATGGAAGGGTACAGAGACCCACCTGGGAAGAATAAAAATGGCATCTGCTTCAAGGGCAGTTGGAGGCTTCTTTTTGTAATGGGCATGGGGGAAGGACACTCCACAGCTTGCTGGAAGGTTCTGGTGGGCTACGGTCTTTCTTTTGGAACTCCTGGGGCAGGGCCAGGTAGGCTTTTTGTTCTAGGAGGAGAGGAGAGAGGGAAAGGGAAGGGTTAGTCCCCCAATATAACCCACAGAGTCAATATTAGCTATTATGACTGCTCTAGAATTGAGAAGTATTTTATCCTTCTATTTTCAACTCCATTCTATAAAATAATCATGGCCTAAACTACCTTTGACCTAGAAGGAGTTCTGCTTTCTCCCTAACAGGGGCATCCAACCTATTTTATTTCTTTTTTTTTTCTCTACTACACATAGGAAGAAGAAAAGTTGTCTCGGGCCACACATTAAATACACCAACACTAGCTAAAGCTGATGAGAAAAACAAAAGTCCTTGCATACTTTTCATGATATCTGATACCACAGATAAGCAAAAGGCGATCTCACAAAATCCCACGTGGCCAGCATGCCACAACCCTGCATATAATTTGGGTATCTATTTAATCGTGAAGTGCCCAAAGAGCTATTAATGTCTGGGTCCTTCAGAGTTCATGAGTAGTGGCATAAGAGGTCAAGCATACCCTAGAGAAGTGAACACAAGTTTCACAGGTGGAAGGATGAAGTTGCACCAACTGGTTGATTTATTCCTTCTTTCCTGAACAAATTCCCTCCATGAGGGTAGCTATGGTGTGGGTTGGCTGAAACTTGGTGATGATGGAGAATTATATCCTTGGGGAAGAGGTTCTCTTGGACTCTCTTGGCTTTGGTCAAAAATGGGCCCAATAAGACCGGCTGTGTATCTGCTTCCTAAGTGCCTCAAAAAACTACATTTCCCAGACTCCCCTGAAGTTAGACTGGGAGCATGTGACAATGTTCTAGCCAATGGGGTGTGATTAAGAGAGGCCCCCTTCTTGTAAAGATGGCCTTAAAAATACCTAGAACAGTCTTACCATGTCTTTAATGACCTTTTCCTTTTTATTCGGCATTCTAGACAGAGGGAAGAGAACATGAAAACATCCTAACACAGAATCAAGGTGGTATGTTACAAGAATCAGAAGATCAGTGGATGAGAAGAGGCATGGTAAATGAGCAGATAGACTTGGGCGAAGGCCACGCCATGAAAATGTTTAGATTTTATTCTGAGTGTGATGAGAAGTCACTGGCATGTTTGTATAGGAGAGCAATGCTGGAGAATGCCTTGGACTGACTAGTCCAGGTTAGAAGTCTGGGCCCCACCTCTGATTTCTTCCATGCTTTCATGCCCTACATCCTTTCTACCTCCTATTCATTTCCCAATCTGCCTGACTTTCTCCATCCTTATCTTCAGCTCCCCAGTTCAGGCCACCATCATCTTTTGCCAGGGAGACTATAGTAGCCTTTTATTGATAACTATACTCTGATGTTGACGTTTATTCTTATTTACCCCCAAATAGGTCGAAGTAATCCTTATAAATTATAAAGCTAAGCTCAATACTCCCCCCTTCTATAAACACATTAATACCTTTCCATTGCCCTCAAATAGTCTGATTTTACAAATATGGACTAGCCTCCATGAGGCACTCTGCTCTATGAGGAGCTCGCCATCCTCAAAAAGGTAAAATCTGGCAAGAATGGACAGAGGTGTGAACCCCTATGATGAACTGAAAATCTCATCCCTGGTAAAAAGAATTTCACAAATCCTCCTAGTAGCAAGCCACTCAGAAAGTGAAAAGAAATACTACACCAGGTCAAAATGACAACCCTTCTAGCTCTGTGGTCTGCCCCAGTGGCATAGTAGTGAATTGGGAGCTGTACTTGCCCTCCCAGGGACAGAGAGTTCTCCAAACATGCATTGGATAATACTTAAGGCTGTGGACTCTGAAGTTCAACAGTCATGGTACAGATATTAGCACTGCGACTTACTAACTTTCTGACTTTGGGCAAGTTAATTTTATCTCCTTAAGTCTCCATTTCCTCATCTGTAAAATAAAGATAGAAATAGTTCCTACCCAGTGGGACCAATGGGGGAGGATTTGTGAACATAATACAGATAACGTAGTATTCTTCTCACAGCATCAATAAATATTAATATTATTATTATTTACTAGTGATCATTCATAAATTTATTTGCATTTTCTACAGATTGACAAAATCATATCATCTGCCCAGAATGAAGTGCAAGGCCTCAAAAATACCAAAAGGGGATGAGTTAAGAGAGAGGGACAAGGGGAAACCAAGGTCATGAATTAATAATGCAGAGAGTGCCAAAAAATGTATACACATTTTAAGACAGGAAAGAACTGTCTTAAATTTATAATACTCAAGTCATGTTTGACTTCTGTAATTACAAGATGTGCTCAATGTGACTTGTATTCATCTTTTGTTATTGGCATATGTTGAGTATTATAATTTTAACACAGTTTTCCTTTCTTAAAATGTATATGCATTTGGGGGGCACCTTCTGTATAATATAAATACTTTATTCATAGGACAGCACCTCAGCCTGTTATTCACAGACTATTTGTTCTTATAGTGCATGTTATTTTAACAAGTTCAATTATCTGGCTTCCAGTTCCAGAACAAATGAGAGGCAGCTAATTTGATGGGAGCACAGAACTGCTACAAGTGGACACGCCGACCTCCATGGACATGTGAGCTCTTATATCCCCACCCCCAGCCCTCCACTTCTCATAGGTTTACAGCCCCATTCCCTTCTAGTTCCTCTAACGATATGATTTCAATTTCCTTTTCCACCTTGGTTTGCTCCTTTCGATCTACTCTCCCATTTCTTTTATCCTCTTACATCAGAATCAAAGGCAATGCAGCACATGTGACTATCGATGATGATGGAGCCTGCGTGTTACAAACATAAACCCCACCAGGGACAGAAGGGTGGAGTAAACGAGTGCAGAAAGTGAGTGTGAAACAATAAGCAATGGTGTAACTACACTGAGCAAATGAAGAGAAAAGGCCCAGCCAGAGGAATTCTTTCTCCAGCACACAATCGTCCAATAATCTGGCCCAAGCAATTTGTGTCATTCAGTCAGGGTATGGCATTTGGGCCCAACATGATGGAAAGAGAGAATAAATACTTCATGTTTGGGGCAGCAGTATCTTCATGCCTCCTATAGAACACAGACAAGGAAGCAGGAGCTGCTGTCTTGCTTCACCTCCCCAAACGTGAGAGGAGCAGGCCCCACCCTGGAAAGATCAGGGCAGAAGATCAGAGGGAACCCACATCTTTGATGACACCACGGATAGTTCAGCCAACCAATCCTGGAGTGCACCCTAACTCTTGACTTCTGTTGGAGAATACACTTATTCTCATTGTTTAAGAGAGTTAAGAACACTTTCTAATTGTTTAAGTTGGGATTTTTCAACACAACCTCAATGGCATCCTAGAAAATACAGAATTTAACTTTTAACTTTTAAGCATCATGATAACCAAATAAGACTTGCCTGGGACCAAGACAGAACCCTGAACACTTGAAATGTGAGATATGCCGTAAGTGGGAAATACAGAAAAAAATGCCACCAATATTCAATTGAAGACTCTTCTATGAAATCCAAACTAATTCTTTATATCAGAGGCAAGCACTTGAGCACAGTCAGTTCTGATAATATACGTGTTCCTAAAAGTCACCTCACTATGCAAAATAGTACAATAAAAACCACAGGGCTTGTGGGGGAAGTTGGAATCAGAGGCACAATACTCAAAAACTTCAGCAGTGGCACATTGAAATAAAGAAACCATAAAGAATGGAAGTCGTTGTACAGTCTTACACGTGTTAAATGGCTAAGAAATACGTCGCTACTACAAAAACGTGACACTTGATTTTGAAAAAGCCTGGAAATGCCCTGAGTGTGTCTGGGATGCAGCGAGGCTGCCGTGAGCCAGAGAAGGAAGGGATGTCTACATCAGAAGGACAGTTCTGACTCCAGCTGTGGGTGGGTGCAGCTCATCACAGGCAAAGAACTGGGGCCGCTGGTAGACATCTGAGTTGTGTATACGTGGGCTCGGCTGTGTGCCCGCAGTCACCTTGTGTTGCTCATGGGCAACATCGCATACAAGCAAAGACAAATGCTCAGATTGTTCCCTCACATTCCGTGGTGTGGGGTAAATGTGCATTTTCAAAACAAGTATTAGAACTGACTGCACTTTGTTACCTCTCCAAGTGTCATTTAATTGTCAATGCCTTTTATTTACATGTAGGACATGACATTTTTGGTTGGAAATCACATGTCCACATGGCTTATGGTATCCGTGACACTGACATTATATTAATAAAGGCGGCACCACAAAATGTTTCATATCGGGAGATGCTGGTTCTAAAAGGGACGAGCAGCTCCGCTCTAACCTACTCAGGGTTGTTAAAGAACTGTCATTCTGCACATCTGTTATTCCTCTGTGCTACGTGTAATCTACAGATTTGATATGGATGTTTCCCTTTCAGATGACTGCAATGATGTTTTCCAGGACATGAGTAAAGAAAGAGTGCAGGTCACAAGGCTAGAAATTGCCCTCTAGCACTTCCATTAACCAGCCCGTGGACACGCATTCAGCACAAAGACACGTAACCTTGCCTATGTGTCCACTTTCTCCAAAGGTTAGTAAATAACAACAACAAACTGCCCAGGGCCCTCCTAGAGTTAAGCCAGACCATGCCGCAGGCCACATTTCACATAATCCTCCAGTCTAGAACCCTCACCAAAGAGAGAAGCTCACGTCATTTAACTTTATTGGAGATAACTTGGGCCTGCCGATTGTTCCTCCTGCGAAATGGAAACCAGTGTTTGCAAAGCAGGGTGTGCTGTGCGGTCTACTCGTCTGTAGAAGGACTAGGGCATTTTAAAAATACGAAGTTATCAAAAAATACGATTTTCGTTACAAACTGACTTTTATGAGATATCAAATCCTGGAATCCTTTGGAGATGAGGTGGGTACACAGGGAGCAGAAAGTGGACGAACATTGAGTTAGGAAAGATAGGTATTTGGTTCCTTTAATTTCAGCCTATGTCTCAGAAGGAAAGACTCCTGAGGAATAAATAATAGAACACACGTTGGGGATAGTTCGTTCACCACACTTCCAGACACATCTCGAATACCATTCAAAGCAAGTCGTGAAAGCTCTGATTAATATACAGCACAGAGCTCTCTCCTCATACTCTCAAGGGTAAAAATACTGCTGAAAAGCCAGTTCTTTTTAAAGCTGAGCATCTAACACCACCTCGTGAATGATAATAAATGGCAGGCTAAGCCAGAAGGCAGCCCGGCCCTCCGCCTGGGTTTGCAGGTTTGCCATACACAAAAATACATCCCTGTTCTTGAGCCAAGCAACCATGAACATCTTCCGGTGAGATCAGATTTCCTGTGAGACTCCTGGTATCTCCCAATTCCAACTTAGTCAGAAATAGCAACCCCAACTCCCAAGGGTCGTTTTCCTTTCTCTTTCTTTTTTTGTTTTTCTCATAGTTCTCATTCAAGTAACAGTAGGAATGTGTGTCTATTTGCCCTTAAAATAATATGGCAGTCATTTTTCAGAGGGTCAGAGAAGTTTAAACTTTTTCAACAAATTTGAAGCTTGCTAAATATTTAGGGGAAAGATGTCTAGATAAGGTACAAAAATGCTATCACGAGAAAAAAAATCCATACACCACCATCTCTACCCTACCAGTCACAGACCAAAAAAAAAAAAAAAAATCTTTATATAAAAATGGAAACTTTTAGATTAAGCATCTTCGGAATGCTGCCACTTTGGAAATTCTAGAATGGAACATGGTGGCCTGGGTTTTCGTGTAAGAGGACATTCTCCCCGGGTGGTCCCTGTGATGCCAAAGTGAGCTCCTTGCTTCTGGATAATGATGTATTTGTCCTATTCACAGCAGCCTATCACGTGATGAGGTAGAACAGAATTTGTTGGCCGCTGGGACATCAGCCTTAGTATACTTTGAAAAACCATCAAAGAGCAAGCAACCGGGTGGCCTGAGAATCACATCAGAGACTCTGCATGAATGAAATTCACAAAGGGCACTGAACAATGGTCCCTCCCTCTTCTGAGCCTAGTCATATGGGTCTCTTACAGGGCGTTCTTATCACTTGCTGTATCTGCAATTACATCTTTTCCTTCACTTTTTTATGGGCTTCTTAAGAACAGAACATTTGTCATCTTCATGCGTAGGCTACTATGAAAGTTTTGAGACAGATTGTGCCATTATTTCACTTGCAAGAAATACAGTTGACAGCATCCTTGCTGACTCACCCATGCAAGTTTCAAGTTGCTCAGCTCTTCGGGGTTGCTGGGAGGCCTCATTTGCTTCCAACCACGTGGACTTCACGTTTCTTGATTTTTGTGTATCTCAGCACTTTCCTAAGACCCATGTATCTCCAGCAGTTACAAGACCATAGCCTCCTTATGAGCATATTTTGAGAAAGTGAATAAATGAATGAATGAATAAATACATGATACACTATAGGAACTTAGGATATTGTCATGAGGAGATTTGTCCAACATAAAGGGTATCTCCTCACCAGAGGAAGAGACACAGAGATCTCTCTCTTTCCACCATCTAAGGACACAATGAGAAGGTGGCTGTTTACAAGCTGGGAAGAGAGACCTTCCCAAAAACCTCTAGAAGGGGAGCTATTAGTATCCCATGTTAACATGAACAACCAAATTAGGAGAAATTCAGCGCTCTACCACATCCTGCTCAAAATAAAATCTCCTATCCCCAAAAGGATTGTTTTGTCAACTTTCCAAACTAGGAATGATCCCCACATTTCCATTAGTTGCTCTAAATTAACAAGTTAGATGTTTGTTTGTCAAACTATTACAAGCAATAGTGCTTAATTGTAAGTATAGGTTGGTTGTCGGCAACTTTGTCACCAGAAATGAAAGAACAAAAATGTGGGAAAAAAATGTAATAGAACACAAAATGTAGAATACAGAAGTAGAATACAAAAATGTAATAGAACACAAAAGCCTGCTAAGCTCCACCATAATCTTAGTCGGTGAGTCATGCCCAATGAGTGTAAGGTTAGGGCTAATTCTTTTCTGCTTGATCTTCATTCAACCCATTTATTTGCTTCATATCTATATTAGCCTTTTGGGGTGTTTAGCAACACATTCATCTTCTAGAGATGATTAATAATTAATCTGCTGCCATAGAATACCACACAGTGGGCAGATTGAGTAATATCAATTTATTTTCTAACAGTTCTGGAGGCTGGAAGTCCAGGGTCAAGGTGCTAGCATCGTTGGTTTCTAGGCAGGCCTCTCTTCCCAGCTTGTAGGCAGCCCAGCTTCTCGCTGTGTCCTCATATGGTGGAAAGGGAGAGATGGCTGGTGTCTCTTCCTCTTACTATAAGGACACCTGTTCTATTGAATTGAAGCCCTATCCCTATGACCTCATTTAACTTTAACACCCCAACTCCACAGTCACATTGAGAATTTAGGCTTCAACATTTGTATTTTGAGGGGGAACACAAGCAAGTATGTTGTTGATTCGTTCATTTGTGAATATTTTCTGAAGAATTACTGCATGCCAGATACTGCTGTAGGTGATGGAGACCCAGTGCTCAAGACAGACATAGCCCCTCCCTGACATCACAGAGCTTTCCATCCACCAAGAGAGACAGGCATTAAACACAAACTAAACAACTAACTCCAAATGTGATTGTGGTGAGGAAGAATTAGATAATGTTAGACAAATGCAGCAAACCTAACTCAGAACTTACAAGTTCACGGGCAAATCAGGATGCTTGGTGCTGCGTAGAACACCACAAGAAGTAAGAATTTGCATTATGATTGAGGAAAAAGAAGAGAAAGCCAGTATTCATGAAAGCAATATGATCACGTTTGCCTCTCCATCTTTGATAACTACAACTCCATCTGTTTGAGTGAGTACTGTTCTACATTAAATGTATCTTTTTTTGGTGGCCAGCATGGGCCCAAAGATAATTAAGCAAAGATATTGCAGCACTATTAACAGAAGAAAGAATAATAATAACCCAGCGTCCATCAAAAGGGATTGGGATTGAATACTTCTATGTAGTATTCAAAAGAATAGACTAGGGCTGTATTATGCTAATATGAAACCAAGTCCAAAAAATATTTTGCACTAAAAAAGAAGAGGAGTCTTTTTACACATGTGTGAAATTTAAGAAGAGGCACACAGATTCAAGCAGGACTTGGACATACACGAACTACCTCTGGAAGAATACTCCAAATACGATGAGATATGGCCACAGGAGGGCAGAGGTGGAGTGTGAAGGGCAGGAGCAGTAATGAGACATATTTTTCATTACAATTGGAAATTTGCCACATTTGGTTAGAGAAAAGAAATGGCCCCAAGGCGTATGGATGAAAAATAGTGTTAGCCAACAATGGAAACTCTTTATTTTGTAATTTGCCCACCACTCACATGAGTTTACTTAACGAGAGTCTCTAAACATTTAGAAATAAGTGAAGTGGAATTAGGTAGGTAGAAAGCAAGATTGACTGTTGGGAAGTAGGCAATTGGGGAGCAACAAAAGAAAGGCGAAAGATTCCATGAGCAGCAAAGACACATAGAAGATGAACGTTTGATGGGAAATGATTATGTAAAATTAATTTACATAATGAAAAAATTGTTTTCGAATTTTTTTTATTGTTCAGATATAATCAAACAGGAAATCTCAGCCTGATGAAAGCATGTCTCAGAGACCTCTGAACACTTTCCTGGAGTTAAAATTCAATACCACTGTTTTGATTTAACTGCATTTCTTTTCACAAATATACTTCGTAGGGCAAGGGACTCTTGTTTCCCACTGATGATCACAAAACAACTTTTTTCTAAATAAACGCATTTAATTTTAATTTTTTTTAAAGGAGCCATTTTAAATGGAAGTTTTAAGTAACAACAAGGGGTGCAGGGAGATACAGAAATTGTAAACGTGACACGTGAATGACCAGAGTTTAGGAAACGGTGTCTTGAATGAAAAATCTTCCTCAGTCTCAAGAAGGGAAGCTGGACAGTTGCCTGGTTGTGATTGTTGTTGATTTTTTAATTTCCATCACACCAAACCAACACAGAATCAAAATGAGGGAGACTGTTTTCACTTTGTTCTCAGTGCCAGTGGTATTTAACAAGAGTATCATTAGTTTCCTAGAGTTGATTCTTTGAATGACTAAGAACTACGTAGAACCAAAAACGCAGCCCACAGACTCTGAAGGCCTAATTAAAAGTATGATTCTGGCCCCCCAGCGCCTGACACTAACCCTTTCGTCAGCATCCCAGGAGAAGAAACACCTCAACTGAAATCACATTTTCCCACTGCCTCCCTCGCTGGTTCCACCACTTTTTCATTAGCTAATCCCAATTAAAACCCTTTGTGACTAAAGCCATAAACCTCGGCCACTCTCAGTTAGCACAAATTATATAGCAAATACCTATATTCTGTGCCTATTCAGGAAAAGAAAATCTTTTTTTAACATTTTTTGTTGCCTTTAAAAAAATTCATATTAATATGAGGGTACAAATGGTTTGGTTACATTGTATGTGTCACGTAAAGTTCAAGTTGCGGTTGAGCCCTTCACCCAGGGGGTGTGCTATGGTTGTGTGAGGTGAGAGCTTACCAATCCCCCTCTCCCCATCTCTCCTCCTCCACCCCACCTTGAATTTAATTGTTTCTCTCTATCTCCTCTGTAGTTGTTCACACATTTGTTTTTTCCCCCAGTCTTTGGGACTCAGAGCTGCTAAGTCAATACTCATGCTTTTTGATTTGGGTTCCCTCCTTAATCATTTACCTATAAAGCTACACTTTTTTAGGAAGAAAATTACCACCAATCCCCTTCCCGAAAAGTAACTGCAAACTGTGCTTTTTATTCCTATTTGTGAGCAACTTGAGGTCATAGGAAAACCTTGATCACTGTGTTCAAACCTGTGCTGCTATTTGCCAGTGGAACAGCCAACCTGGCTAAGACCTGGGCCTGATTCATAAGCTGAGGGAACAGACCTCATAGGGTGGGGGCCCAACATTAGTGGAGGAACACACAGATTGCTGCATTTCCCACAAGACTCAACACAGAGCGTGTGCTCCCATTGTGTAAACAAGAGCAGTTATTTTGTTGGTATATTTCTCTCAGGGTCAGCAGATGCTTTAACCCAACATTTCATACGTTAAACTAATAAAAAGAAACATAACCTTAGCCCGTGGTTGGTTTTCAAACTCATTTATTACTCATTTCTCTGTGGTTTAATTTAATTAAATTGAGTAGCATATCAAATATTGATTTTAATAAAATCTCGATTAAGATTTGAGCAATTATCAAACACAGTTTTCCATACCGTTCTTGCATTTCAATGGAACCACCTCAAAACCAATTTACTTTTGAAATAAAGAAGTAATTATATATATATGTATATATATATATTTATATATATCTGTATATATATATATTTATATATATACACACGTACATGTGCACACTTCAAGCCATTCAGAAGCAAAGGAAAAAAATGGCCTCCCATTCTTTTTATTAGCAAAGATAAACAGCAATGTCTGACTAGGATTTTAGAAAGCTTAATCCATACTTATCTTGTTCCCACTGAGTAGTAAAAAGAAAAGAGAAAAACAAAACAGAATTAATTCCTTCAATAAATATTAATTCAGCTCCTATTCTCTGCGAGTTACTGTTCTACCTGATGGAGGCAGAGGTAAAGAAGAGGTAACCATATGTCATTCTTAACTTGTGGGGGGAAATTTGGTCACACATATAAATCTTTAACTTTATTAAATAATAGCCAGAGAAGTACATTTATCCCAACCCTTGAAATTATTCTGTTGTGTGATTTATAGGTTCATTATTAGGGAAATATAATGTAAATGTGATCATATAAATTATCATCAGTATTATATTAGCAGTTAGCCATAGGTATGAGTTATTTAATAAGTTAAATATTTGCTTTGATAGTTAAGTACTAAAAAAGTGCCTAACCAATAGCTGTCACAGCAGCACCACCTAGAGGACAGAGGGGAGTAATGCAGGGTCATTTTTCCCAATTTGCCTTCTTCCTAGTTAGGGGCAAGGACAACAGTATTTGAACATCTCATGTCACTGAAAGCATTTTAATCCTATCAAGATCATTTAGCACCTTCTTAAGTCTTGAAATTTTTATGGCGTACCTAAATGAAATTGAATAATTTCAAAATCACAATGCCTTGGGGCAAGAGATCCCAATTTCGTTCCTAGGCCCAGGCAGGGACGTTCTGACCCGAGACAGGTGTCCTCACACACAGGCTTCTCCTTTCTGTCTCGACCCTGGACACGTGAGCACCCAGGCAGACTGGACATCTGCTGACACCTCCAAGATTTATTCCTGAGCGACCGGAGTTGAGAAGAAATTAACTTTCTGTTGTTAACATCCTCCAAGCCACCAGGTCCCCTAACTAATTCTCTGCCACCAGCCCACGGGGAATCGAGTTTCAGGGGTGGGATTGAAAGAGAAATAGCAAAACATCTCCCATTTTTAATAGTTCTCATTCTCTAGTTATTTTTTATAACTTTTCTCAATCTGGTAACTTCCTTGGGGACATATTAAAAGGATTAAAAGTTAAATAATAAAGGAATTAACTCTTCTCAGGAATGTGCACTTCCCTTGTATTATTCGGTTTTAGAATTCAAGTAGGCTTTGCTGACTCCCAGCTGGCTGCAGCTTCTCCCCAGAATAGCAAAAATGCACATTCACTGTGCCTACGGATCAGGGCCAGTGAGGCCAGGGGACCGCTCATCTTCATTCCTGCTCATGACACTGTCTGCTTCAGTGACTAAGCCGCATTTTGCCAGTGAAGGCGTCAAATACAGAAGTCTGCACTAAGCCGTCCTTTCCATACATGAAGTCAGGGCTCCCACCTGAGCATGGCAGTAAAGGGAAGGCAGTGGCTCACTCATGGAGATGCTCTGAATTTCAGATAATGCACTCAGGCCCCGTTTACCAAAGTAACATTGGATTTTACCTACAGAAATATCATCCTTATTCTGTATGCTAAAGCTGGAACTAATGTCATACTGAACCACAGGAACTTCGGTTCTTTGAAACAGCACCTATTCTTAAACATACTTTCTTTTCTGGTCCACTCTCGTACCTGCTCACCTTACTAGGGTCTAATTCTCTTCAGGGGCTCAGCTCACATATCACTGACTCCAGGAATCCCTCCAGGACCCTCACACTGGATTAGGATGACCTTCTCTGTACCCCATTTGCAACCTACACATCTCCCAAGAAGAAACGTGATGCACAGTTTTGTAATTACTTGTTTATTAACCCTATTCTCCACCAGCTGCAGGCACCACGGGGATATTTCTATCTTATTGACAATAGTATCCTCTGCATAGCCACAGTTCTGCCTCAAATATCCCATGAACTGGAATTTGATTATTGGAGGGAAGATCATCCCATGTAAATATGCTTCACCTTGGGAGGGACTCTGATGCGCCTTCTTTACCTTCAAAGCAGGTGCCTCAACTCCCACCACTTTGCTCTCTTACTCGTTCTAATCCCCAATGCAGTCAGGAGAAGCAATCAAGATTCAACAAGGTGAGCTGTTTCCAGATAGTCAAGGCTTGTGGCAACTCCACTTGGCAATCTCTTCACGGACTCCAGACTCATTAGAGGACCCACAAATGACTCATCCTAATTCCCAAGTCAGCGCAGAAGTGAGCAAAGACTTCCCCCTTTTGTCACTCAGGAAAAAAGTCTTCTCCTGTATGCAGTTAGTAAAATAGCACAGAAGGAAGACGGGGAGCTCGACTTGGCTTCTCACTCAAGCCACTCCTTGTGCCCGTGGATGGACTGTGGTATTTTGGAACTAAAATAGCAAAAGGCCATCTAGACAACTTAAGGAGTACATAACAGGCGCTCAAATACAGAAGCAGAGCCATCCTGGGGAAAGCTCGAGAATGGTGTGAAATGAGACTTTCCACTCCAGACCCCTATTTCGTCATTTGACTTCCTTGCCTTACAAATCACACCTGAAAAACAAAGCTATGCTGGATAAGCTCAGGGTCAACTGATACAGAGCCCAGGGAGGTGCTCAGAAAATTGCACCAGGTAACAAAAATAGATTACTCCAGTTTCAAGAGAGGCAACAGTCTGCCCCAACATTCTGTATCCAATATCCTTGGCTTTTAAAGGTCTGAGGAGGATACAGGGTGTCCCGAAGATTGCCACGCATCGGAAAAGCGACAAACTCGTGTTATGTTTTCTATTATTCATATTTTATATAAATTATACATATATAATATTTATATATCAACATGTAGAGAAATATTTTATAAAATTTTGTAATGAATATTTTATAAATAAGGGTACATTTAGCTACAATTTCCCATTTTCCCTAGGTATGTATGCATGGCTACCTCTGGGCCATTTCACTGCCTTCACCCTGACAATGTTTTTGTAATTTCAGATTATTGGGGTACTGACAATTTGGTTGCCTCGTTCGCTTCTGCATATTTTAAGCCAAAGTTTTAGGTATGCCCTTCACCCAGAAAGTGTACAATGTACTTGTGCTGACAACTGTTTACTTTCATTAGGAAATAAAACAGAGTAAAATTAGCCTAGCGTATGCAAAATAATACTCGGCAGATCTGCATGTGAGAACCAGGTAGAGATGGTTTAGCATGTGATAAGGGGTAAACACACATACACATGTGTGTTTGTGTGTGTGCATATAATTGTTTTCCCATTGTGTAGCTGGAACCATTGCATACACAGTCTGGTAAGTACTCAGCCAGCTCCCTTAGAAAAGGCTCATGTCTGTATTCACTCATAAAATACATGTTCAAAATTATTGGAAACTGGCAAAACACAAGATGAAAATTGTCTAGAACTGACCAAAAACATTAATCCACAGTTTCAAGAGGCACAACCAACCCCGAGTAGGATAAATACAGAGAAAACCCCCCATATTGAAACTGCAGAGTGTGAGTGATCCAGTTTCCCTGTGGTCTTGCCAGTGTTTGCCATTCACTGTTTTCTTATTTTAGCCTTTCTGATAGGTGTCTAATGATATTTCATCGTGGTTTCAATGTGCATTTCCCCAGCGGCTCATAATGCTGAATATCTCTTTATGTTTCTGATTGACAGAAGGGTACAAACGATTAGATTACATTGTTTGGGTTTGTTAGGTAAAGTCCAAGTTGTAGCTGAGCCCTTCTCCCGGAAGTGTGCCCAGACCCCCTGCCTTGTGCCCATTAGGTGACAGCACACCAAGTCCCTCCCGCCTCCCCTCTGCTCCCCTTCTTCCCCCTTCCACCCTACTGGAAAGTGGTTGCGTTTTTCTCTCATGTGGGCATGTGTGGTTCATCTACAAGTTTCACGTTAGTAGTGAGTACATTGGACACTTGCTTTTCCATTCTTGTGATACTTTACGTAGGAGGATGTTCTCAGAATCCAACCAGGTTAATAGAAAAGATGCAACGTATACCATGGAATGCTATTCAGCCGTTAGGTTAATAGAAAAGATGCAACGTATACTGTGGAATGCTATTCAGCCGTTAGGTTAATAGAAAAGATGCAACGTATACCATGGAATGCTATTCAGGCGTCAAAAAGATGTTGACCATCGACCATCTCTACATCCTCTTCAGGGGAAAGTCTCCTTCTATCTTTTGCCCATTTCCTCACTGGATCATCTGTGTTTTTTCCCTGTTGAGTTTAAGAGTTCTTTATTACAGATCAAGTCCTTTGTCAGATGCTTGATGTGCAAATATTTGCTGCCACTCTGTGACTTGTCATTCATCCTCCTAACGTGGCCCCTGAAGACCAGAGGTTTTGTTTTAACTTTGATGTAGTCTAATTTATAATTTTTCCCTTTTATTAATTGTGTTTTGGGTGTCACATCTAAAAACTCTCAAACTCTAACCTTCATAGTTTTTTCTCTTTTTTTTTCTTTGCATATGTATCACCTACATCTGATTTTGGTGCCAGAGTAATGTTAACTTCATAAAATCATGATTGGGGAGTTCCCCTCCCTTCTATTTTCTAAAAGAGACTGTATAGGAATGGTGTTGATTCTCCTTTGAACATTTGGTAGGATTATCTAACAAACCTCTTGTGAATATTTCTTTGGAAGAAATTTTTAATTATGAATTTCATATATTTTGACCTTTTCTTATGTTCTTCTTTTTTTTCTTGATCCAAGACCCAAGAGATAGGGTCTTGCTATGCTTCCCAAGCTGGTCACAAAGTCCAGGCTCAAGCAATCCTTCTACCTTGGCCTCCCAAAGTGCTGGATGGCATGAACCATTATTTCTGGCTCTATCCTTTCTTTCTTTCCTTCCTTCCTTCCTTCCCTCCTTCCTTCCTTCCTTCCCTCCTTCCTTCCCCCCCCTCCCTCCCTCCTTCCCTTCCTTCCTTTTCTGGTAAAGGTTCTTTATTCTTGAAGTGGTAGTTCTGATCTTTAAGACTTTTCATTTTATCTAATCTAAGCAAGCAGTGCCATAAATTTCCCTCCCTCTCAGTACTGGTTTCCACAAATTCAATACATTGTAGCTTCGGTTTATTTCAGTTCAGTCTATCTTTTTAATTTCCCATAAGAACTCCTCTTTGGCCCATGAATTATTTAGAGCGTGTAGGTTAGTTTTCAAGTGTTTGCACTTTTCTTCTGTCTTCATGGGGTTTCCTTCCTGAGTGATCCCTTCTCTGTGATCTCACTGACACTTTCAAATTCTCTGCCCCTCTTTTTCAGCCCCCCGGCCAGAATGAGTGAGACTCTGCTTATCGACTCTGCCATGCCTTTTCTGTGACTCTATCTTTGCCCCAGGTGAAGTGGTAAGAGAACACAGGGGGAAATAAAAACAATGGCGTCTGCTCCATTTGGATGGAAAACCACCAGGATCAGAGAGGAAGGTTCCCCTTTCTCTGTTTTGGTGCCTGAGAGCCCCCAGGGGCATCACTGTGGCTTCTACCACCACCAGATTGACTGGTCTCTAAGGCACCAGAGAATAAATAGAAACAAAAGAAAAGGGAGGAATTTCTCCCCCACTTTTTCTGATGTTTTCTTTCCTACCAGAACCAGAGGCTTTCCCTAGAGCTGTCTTTTCCCATGTATAGTGCCCACATCTGCATTTGGGGGCTAGTTCAAGTCTTGGTCAGGAGAGAGGAGAGAAAAAAGAGAGAAATTCATCATTAGCTTAATGACAGTTTGAATTCTGATCTTTCTTCACTGTCCATATACTATTTCTCAGAATTCTCGAAGCATAACTTGTGTATGTTACGTACAAGTATGCACTTATTGCAAGAGACCAGAGTGAACGTTTACTCCATCTTATCTAGAACCAGAATCTGTGATTCACTTTTGACTAACAGAGTGCAGAGTGATCGACTTCCAGGCCATAAACCAAAGTTGAATTTCCAGAAGAAACTTAATTTTGTTACATTATTCTTTTTGCAATATGCTTAAATATAAAGCACTGTTTACCAATTTTTATTCAGAATTTTTTGTATTTATGTTCACAAGTGAAATTTGCTTGCTTTCTCCTTCCTTATAATGTTCTTGTTAGGCTGCTTTTATTAAAGTTATTCTGGCTCCATTAAACAAGATGGTAAGTGTTCCTTCTCATTCTATCATATGTCTGATTTAAGTAAAACTCTCATCATTCTAAGATGATTCTTCTATTATTTATGTAGAAAATCTAAACATATCCATAGATTAAAATACATATTTTTTTTTTTGAGGCATGGTCTTGCTCTGTCTCCCAGGCTGCAGTGTAGAAGCTCTATCGTAACTCTCTGTAGCCTAGAACTTCTGGACTCAACCCAACTTCCCGCCTTAGCCTCCCCAGTAGCTGAAGCTACAGGTGTCTGCCACCATCCTTCACTAATCTCTTTTAGAGGCAGAGTCTTGCTAAGTTGCCCAGGCTTGTATTGGACTCCTGGCCTCAAGCAATCCTTTTACCTCAGCCTCTAAAATAGAAATTACTGAGTTGGGTAATTTTGCTATGTATAAGATAAATGTGTAATAATATAAATAAAATGTAAAATAAATGAATTTAGCCAGTTTGCTACATATAAACTTTAAATAAAATGACTGATCTCTTTACCAACAGAAAACACCAAAATAAAATCTGAAAACACCAAATAAGATCAAATACATGTGAATAAACATAATGAAAAATGTGTACAAAAACTTTATGTTAATGAAAGAAATGAAAAAAAACTTTGAAGGTATAGAATGTTCTTAAATTAGAACACTCATAAGAAATTCAATTCTCCCTAACTGATCTACAAATTTAAACTCCAGTCAAAATATCAGCTGTATTTTTATAATAATTGATAATCTTATTCTAAAAATTATATGCAAATGAAGTCAGACATTCACACAAAAAAAGAACGAAGAGGGGAAACTTATTCTCCCAGATATCAAGACTGTAATACTGCATCAAATTAGGGCAAGTGTCATTAGCACACAAACCAGTAGAATACAATGGAGAGCCCAGAAAAAGGCAGGCACATATCGGCACACTTGGTGTGTAACCACGGTGGCACCACACAACAGTGGGGCAAATGTGGTCTTTTAAATACATGCTACTCTGTCAATTAGATGTTTGTGAGAAAATGAACAAAGTAGCTTAGTGATCTTGGGGTAGAGAAAAGATTTCTTAAACAAGACATCATGGTACTAACCCCATAAAAGAAAATATTGATTGCTAGAATACATAATAATTAAGAAATTCTATTTTGGCCAGGAGTGGTGGCTCACACCTGTAATCCCAGCTCGTGGGAGGCCGAGGTAGGTGGATTGCCTGAGCTCATAGGTTCGAGTAAACTCATGGTAAGTGTTCCTTCTCATTCTATCATATGTATGATTCAAGTAAAACTCTCATCATTTTAAGATGATCCTTCTATTAATTTATGTAGAAAATATAAACATATCTATAGATTAAAATACAGATTTTTTTTTTTTTTGAGGCATAGTCAAAAGCCAGAGCGAGACCTCGTCTCTAAAAATAGCCTGGCATTGTGGCAGGTACCTGTAATCCCAGCTACTTGGGAGGCTGAGGCAAGAGAACCGCTTGAGCCCAGGAGTTTGAGGTTGCTGTGAGCTGTGACGTCAGGGTACTCTACCAAAGGCGACAAGTGAGACTCTGTCTCAAAAAAAAAAAAACCAGAAATTATATTTTTCAGAAGACACAGTTAAGAGAGTAAGCACCACAATGTAGAACAGATTTGTAGCAGACAGAGATAGGTATAAAGATGTAGGTGTGGGTACATATGTAAATGTAGATATGCAAATATAGCCGTGAAAGAGCATGTACCACAGCGTGTGCGCACATACCCACCCACACAAACAGTTCCAAACAACGAGCCAATAACTACATAGGAAAAGGTGCTTGATCTCATTAATAATCAGGGAGACACAAACTAAAAGTGCGAGATACCACTCTACACATACCAATATGGCTAAAATCAAAGAGGCCTAACATTGACTATTGATAAGACTTTAGACTAGGGCAGCGCCTGTGGCTCAGTGGGTAGGGTGTCAGCCCCATATACTGAGGGTGGCGGGTTCGAACCCAGCCCCAGCCAGCTAAAACAGCAAAAAAAAAAAAAAAAAAAAAAAAGCCAGGCACTGTGGCGGGCGCCTGTAGTCCCAACTACTCGGGAGACTGAGGCAAGAGAATCTCTTAAGCCCAAGAGTTGGAGGTTGATGTGAACTGTGATGCCATAGCACTCTACTTAGGGTGACATAGTAAGACTCTATCTAAAGAAAAAAAAAGACTTTAGACCAAAAGGAATTCTCCTGCACTACTGTTGGGTACACTGGTGAAACCACTTTGAAAAACAGTTTGGTATTATCTGACAATGGTTCATACTCTACGAATCAGCAATTCTACATTTATGTGTTTTGTATAAGCAAAATAAATGCACACCCATGAGCAAGAAATGACACATCAAAGAATGCTGGGGCCATATTATTCATAGCAGTAAAAAACCTAGAAACCAAATTATCTATCAACAGAAGTATAAATATATTGTGGGGTTTTTTATAACTGAATACAGCAATAAAAACGTAGACACTACGTTGCACACTCAACCTAAATATGTCATACTCATGTTACACAAAATGCACCCATAACGAGAGATTACATACTAGTGATTCTACTGCTGTCATTTAAAATGACGTGAGCACTTCACCACGAGGAGGCTGAGTGATGATCAGGAAGCACCACATGGAAGTTTCCGGGAAGAGTTCTGTTTCTTTTGACTTGGTTGAGGCTTCCACAGGAGTGCACTTTGTGGTAACTCCCCACTGTACATCTGTCCTGTGCCCCTTACTTTTTTGGTGTGTCATAATTACCAATCAAAGCAATTCTGAAACTGAAAGGATCAGAGACCTTGGGCTGGGTTACCAGGGAAGGGAAGGGTACGTAAAGCACACGAGATTTATTGTTCCCTTCAGCCTGTCCTTCATTCTTTGAATAAAATGAGTAGACTGGGAAATATTTACAGTTTTCCCTCAACCCTGGGATGCCAAGAATACCCAGTACACACAATGTGCTGAGATGGGAACCGCTTGCTGGAGCTAGAAGCACAGAAATGAGAATTGTGGGGGAAAATGAGATTACAAGGTTCTAAATGAACAGGTTGTCTAAGAAGAGAAAGAGAAAGACGTTCCTGGGTGAGAAAGTCAACGGTATGAACTCTGAAAGACAAGGACCTTGAAGAAAAGTCCAGGCACGATGGTTAATGCCTGTAATTCTAACATTCTGGGAAGCCAAAGCCAGTGAATTGCTTGAGCTCAGGAGTTCAAGACCAGACTAAGTTAGAGTGAAACTCATCTCTACTAAAAAAATAAAAAAGAAAAAAGAAAAACTAGCCTGACGTTGGGTGGGTGCCTGACATTGTGGTGAGTGCCTGTCAGCTACTCCTGTTCCAGCTACTTGGGGAGGCTGAGGCAAGAGGATCACTTGAGCCCAAGAGTTTGAGGTTGCTGTGAACTATGATCATGCCACAGAACTCTACCCACAGTGACAGCATGAGACTGTATCCAAAAAAAGAAGAGAGAAGAAAGAAAGAAGGGAAGGAAGTAGATAGGAAAAGCCTAGAGAAATGGAAAGATGAGAATGGGGGAGGGGGAGAAGGGGGACAGAGGAATGAAGGGAAGAGGAGAAAACATACTAGGAAAGACAGAAGAAAGAAACTCAGCCAAATCATCCACAATGGGCCCCCGGTGTGAGCCAGGCACTTCATCCACATGGCATCCGTTAAAGCTCACATCAGCCCTCCAAGGTGGGCTTGCTTTCTTATTTTACAAACAAGGAAGCTGAAGTTCTGAGTTTATATTATTCAAGGAAACGCATCTAGAAACTTCACCCCTGTCTGCTTGCAACCCCAAATCCTGTGCTCTAGGAAACCACTTAATTCCAATAGACAAGATTACCTTATAGGAAGTAAATACTTAGGTTGCACTTAAGTCTCCAAAAGCATTACCCCCAGAAGGTGCCTTTATCCTGAAAAGAATTAGAAAACGTTCAATTTTCTGGAAACTTTATTATTCTCTCATTTTTTGGCCTTGGATCAGTCACATGGAATATTTATTGATATCACTGATATCTTCCAATTCTGCTTTAGTATTAAGTATTTTAGAAGAATCTAGTGTCCATCTTCTAAAAGGAAACCTTTAGAGTACTGGAGAAGTTCAAGTTGACAAATGATACCTAAAGAGAAAATGGCCACAAAATATATCTCATGGTCTAGTTCATAGTATTTACCTACTGGCAGGAATGCCAAAGATAGTTATATACAATGGTATAAAAAACTCCAAGAGAAAACTGAAGATCATGAAGTTACCTGGATTTCATCAGGCTAAGCAGAGGGCAGTAGAAAATTATCAAAGAGGAAGAGAAACCCTCCAGAAGAAAATCATCTCATTTTTGACAACATCCTATGTGAAAATAGATTTTGCCCAATGTACCACGTTTATGGTGAAGATGGAGTACTTGCAAAAAGTATTATTCACATTAATATGTTCAATGAAGTTCAAAGTTCTTTAGTACTTATTGTGAGTGAGAGCAAAAGACGAGGGGCGCATACAGGGAAAGATACAGTGGGGAAGGCGTGAGACATCACAAAGACACTTACACACCACAGCTCTGGATATTCATTACAGGCTCCAAAAGAAAGGCATAAAAATTAAACTAACCTACCTCCAAAGAATAATTAGAAGTGAAAAATTGATAAGGAGAAAATGGCTCATATTCACCTCATTGATTTCCTGTGCACAGTGAGTCAAACTTGACTGTTGGTTGGAAGTCCGTTTGGCTACTTCTTATTTCTTTTTCAGCGGTTGGCCTCTCCTGTCAGTGCTTTTGATGCCAGAGTCCTTCTTTGCTCTAATCACAGCTGTCAGCTATTGAATGAGCTTGACACCCTGACTCCAGAAACCAGGGAATTCACACGCCATGCATATGCAGTTGGCTCCTTCATTAAAGCTGACTGACATATCAGACATGGGGCACTGATGCTGATCAGACATGGTGCTGATTTTTATACGAAAAACAAATAGCTACACAATCAAGTCAGGACTCTCCTTGATCAGAAACATCCAAGTTGGACGACAATCAGTCTTTATTCAACTCAGCCAGTATTACTGTAAAGACCTATATTTTTATTTCTGCAAAATAGCAGATACAATCAGTTAAGAGCCAGGTCTGTACACATGGTACATACCAGACTCGGACTCCTCCCCCAACCTTAGCTGTCCTTTCCAAATTGTTTTAATTGGAGTCCCAGGTGTTCAGAGTCAAGTGGGATTAAACGTTTTGAGATGTAGACATTTCTTGGAGGAAAAGGCAGAGCATTATAGCCTTTTTTAGCTACTTATCAGTATTTTTGTTTAATTCATTAGGATCTTTCTTCTTGCCTTTTTTTTTTTTTTCTTTTTTGGTCAACAGATCTAAGTTACTGAAATACTACAAGTGGTAGCACTGCAAGCTCTCCAGATTGCCACAGAGGAACATTCTACAAAATGCTTCCCACCCCACCAAGCAAAGGTAGAGCTTCTCAGAGTGTTTCTATACCTCAATTAATATCATGAAATGATAGACTCAAAGCTGAACTGGATCATCCAGTCCAAAACCACCAATGAGCTCAAAATTTCTCCACAGCATCCCTAACAAGAGGTTCTTCAGAATCTAGTTGACACTCCTAGCAATAAGCATGCCTTTTTTAGTGGGAAGCTGCTTTCTGGAAATGGAAGCACAAAGTGAATCATTATTATAGGAAGCCACTGGGTATGGTACCTACAGACATGCATTCCTGACTTACAACTTACACGGTATTTTATAATCAGTGTTTGTCCCCTTCAAATCCCAGCAAGATAGAACAAGATTCCAGCCATAGAATTTCTTTCCATGCTTCACGCAATAGTTGAAGACTTTCTTCCTGGCTATGGGGATCTTATCAAGGTCCTTCAAAAGGTCAAGTGACTTCTGACCATCCCTAATTGATCTGCTCCCTCCATCTTCCTTAAATACCCATTAAAATGTTCTTCTCTGTGGCACGCTGGAGAGCTTGCAACGCTACCTCTTGCAATATTTCAGTAACTTAGATCTGTTGACCAAAAAAGATGAAAAAAAGGCAAGAAGAAAGATCCTAATGGATTAAAGAAAACTACTGATAAGTAGTTGAGGGCAGTCAGGGGTGCAGCGACTCTGCCCATCTGAAGCGGGCAGGTACGTAGACACACAGACGAGGCTCCACTCGACGCTGTGATGTATTTTTCTACAATGTGACAACTTTCGAGGGCGCAGACCTGTGAGCACTGCACAAGCCAGAGACAAGGGTCGCGCCGCACGCAGCTCCGTGTGACCCAGGACCCCGGACCCACCCGGTTTACAGAGCACGGATCGCGCGCGGGTATTAGGCTAGTCTGCCGCGTTTTCCAGTCTCGCGCGCTGGACTGGCCCCGGGCCCGGGTGTCCAGGGAGCAGTTCCCGAGCGAGCGCGGCCCCACCCCGCGGGCCCGGAGGGACGAATGAACCGCCGCGGCCAGCCGCAGCCCCGCCCCCTTCCTCTCCCCCACCCCCACCCCCCTCCCCTCCCCCACCCCCGTGCCATCGCCCCCAGCCCGGAGAATCCCAGGCGAGCGCCCGCCCCCAGCTTTCGAGAACCTTCACCCACAAAGCAGGAAAGAGCCCGGGCTACAGTCAGGGCGGAAGAGCCGCCCCACCCCGGCGGCTGCCCGACCCGCGTGTGCGCAGGCGCGGCCCGACGCTTCCGGGAGGTCACGTGCTGTCTGGTCTCCTAGCAACGTCTGGAAGCGTTGTTGACGTCCCGGGAGGCTGCGGCGCCGGACTGAGCCCGGAGTCTCGCTGACCGCGCCATGGTAAATCGGGGTCCCCTCCCGCGCCCCGAAGCTCCAAGGGGGCCGACTGCCGGGGGCCTTCACTGCCGGGATCCCGGGAGGTCGCGGGCCGCGGCCAGGGCTGGTGGCTGCTTCTCGGAGGGGCGAGAGAGACGTTAGACGGGGGACGATGATGCCCAGAGGGGGAGACGTTATCTGGAGGCTTCATTTGGGGGGTGACTCTTGGGGAGGGGCGATGTTGAGAAAGGTATGTGTGTGAGAGAGAAGAGATGAAAAATTGAGGGGGATGAGAAATCCGGGGAGCTGGGGAAGTTTGCCAAGGGAAGGCGCGAAATGGAATGGAGAAAGTGAGAGGTGGGCAGGGGCAGGGGCGTGGAGAGAGAGGAAGGGACAATGAAGAGAAAGACAAAGAGGGCAGCGAGGGGAGGCAGCCCCCCAGGAAAAGGAAAAGGAAAGGATCACAGAAAGTAGGGGCAAGGAGGAGCTTTGAGAGAGGAATGAAAAGGAGATTGGGGATGGGGATGAAGAGATTGTCTGAGGAGGGCTTAGAAATCAGGAGGAGAGGAACAGCCAGGTCGCGAGAAGGGCCGAGAAGAGAAGAAAGAGGAGTGAGGGCAAGAAGGAAAAGAAAGAAAAATAGGACAGTGGCTGTAAGAAGCTGTGGACATCGTGGCAAAGATGGTCCAAAATGCGGTAAATTGTTGATCCTCTGTACGACTGTTACACTGTAGTGCGGTGTTTCCCAAAGTGAGATGCAAATATTAGTTACTCCATAAAATGTCCCCAAAATGTCCCCCAACAGAATGAATCACATCGTGACAAAGTTATTCCTCTTTCATTTTGGTCAGCCTTGAAAGAGAAGGAAGTTGATGACATTCTTAGGCCCTTCATACCACCCTCGTTTGGTAATTCCCATTTTCTCACCTGAAAAGCAGATCTCAAACTCATCGTTTTCGTTGAAATAGAATTTAGTGACATATTCTAATTTCTCTTCATTCTGTTTGTCTTTACAGTTGTTTCTATCTACGACAAATAATTCCAGATTTCCATTTGTGGTAGGGGTGCATAGTTACCTCTTAGTGTGCATTTATTTAAACTTTGATCAGTGAGATAATTTGAAGAACGTGCTAAATACATATGGTATTCAGAGGGGCAAAAATCGTGACCCTAGGACACAAATGCGTGAAATTCTGAAAACACATGCTATGATGATGGGAAAGAGGAATTAAGTGTTTTCATACCCACACTTAACTGAAGTGACATAATGTTCACCTATGAGATATTGAGGGGAAAAAGGATACAGCACACTGTCATCAAGAAATATACAATCAGAACAGGGATTGCTCAGTCAGGAACAATATGCAGGTTTGGAAAAAATTATTGATTTTGGCATTTCTGGAGGGGAAGAAAACTGACACAATTCAGTCTGTACATAGGATTCAGAAAGGTGAGTTTAAAACACAATAACAAGTTTCAAAATAATCATTCATGGTTAAACATGTAGCTTGCACTGAGAGCCACGCTATAGTTACCAAGAAAATCCTGGAATCCTAGAATACATTGTTTTCATAGAATATCCTTCTGTAAATTTAATCCTCTGAACACCCAGTTAGGTAGCATTAATGAAAATAAGATTTCTCATTAAGGACTAGTTTTAGGCAGAGGGAGGCCATGATATACAGCTCTATAAATATTTAAAGGACTATAATGTAGAAGAGGAACGTTCGTGTGACTACAGAAAGATTGAGTGAGAGATGCTCTGGGGAAGAATGCCTTTCTAGCAAATGGAAACATAGAAATGGAGCAAGCTCTGTGAGGCAGTGAGATCCCTTTCTCTACTGGGTTCAAATCAAGAGATTTGTCAGGGTCGTATGCAGGGGTCTTATGTAGGTTTTTATGTGCAACTTGACAGTTTCAACGCTGTCCTTGAAAAGTCTGAGATTATAGTGCCCAGTACCTTAAAATTGGGAGGAGTAGGTACCTTTTTCAACATCATTATCCCTGGGGTTGGGTTCACCAGGAAAACCCTTTTTGTTAAATGCCTTCCTGATCTTTTCCAGACAGAGGTGGAGGAAACCCTGAAGCGGATCCAGAGCCATAAAGGGGTTATTGGAACTATGGTTGTAAATGCAGAAGGTAAATATGTTTCAGGCCACCTTCTAGACACACAGAGCCAACCAGGAACCCGTGTATTGTGTCGGTCCTAAGACAAACATCTTAGAATTTTGAAGTCAAAAGCATTTTTGTATATTTTAGCTGTGGCCTTTCCTTGTCAAACAACGAATGATTATCTATTATATGCCAAGCATTCTGCTGAGAGCTAGGCATATAAATAATGAGTGCCAAAATGTACACACATTTTAAGGAAAACCCTGTGTTAAAATTATAATACCTAATACAGATAACAAATGATGAATATAGGTCATGCTGAGCACCTCTTGTAATTGCAGAAGTCAAACACAAGTTGGGTGCTACGGATTTCATAGTTTTTTCCTTTCTTAAACTGTGTATACATTTTTTAGCATCCTCTGTATATATTCCTGAGAAACACTATATATTGTCTACTATTTAAAGCTTTGATCATTCTTTACCAGCATTTCAGAAGGCCAATAAAACTATCATGTTGAAGATAGGGAGTATATTATTGCTGGCAGTTTCTTTTTGTTTTAACATGACAGAAAAATACAGTTTCAGTCTTTGTTTTAAGTGGAATTGTTTCTTTACCATATTGAATAAAAATCTTTGAGTATTTATAGGCTTTGTGGGGACAGTGTAAGAAGGGGCAATACATTCTGACTGTGAAATCTGCAGGCTTATCAGAAGCGTGCTTTTGCCACAAATCCTTATTAAGAACCCACATAGCGTCTTCTCTGGCACTTTGCTCCATGCTCAGCTATGGTGGCGACCTCTTAAACATTCCTGCCGGTTTCATTACTAATTCAGGCATTTGTGAGGACAAGAGGTGACAGAAATTCCAGAGCATTTGTTAAAGAGTAGCCACCTCACCTAATTCACAGTACACCCATGGAGTTGGCATATTACCAACTCGGTGCCTGAGCAAAATCCATTAGTAAATATTTGTTGAACAGCTACCAAGTGAAAGTCTGTTTAAGCTGTAAGCTAAAATTCCTTGCCATGAAGAATGGGAAAATAACCTGCTTTACTGGTGGGTTTGATAATTAAATGAAACAGTAATGGTCAAGTGCCTGACCCAATACCCGATACTTAATAGAACTGCAGTTAAATAGTTCTGAGAATGTGGACATTTTTAATTCATTTGTACAGAGAAAACATTTGAGTTATTTTTATAAAATTAAAAATAACTTAGTGCTAAATAAGTCTCTCTCTTGCTCTCTCTCTCTCTCTCTCTCTCTCACACAATATATATATATATAATAAATTCACCAAGCTTAAGTAATCAGGGTGAGAAAAGATTTAAGATCAGCCTTACAGGTAACTCAAAAGTTATGCCCAATATTTCCAGGCACCATTCCAGCCCTAGTATGTGGATCCAGGCAGCATTCCAGCCCTAATGTGTGGGTCTGGTTGAATTAATTGTATTTCCAGGTATTTGCACACTCTGCCCCACTCTCTAAGATGGGTTGTCCTTGTGGTTTCATGGAGGTGCTGGGTTGGCTTCCATTGGCTACAGTAACAAAGTACCACATCCTTGGTAGCTTAAAAACAAGGGAAATTTATTCTCTCTCAGTTCTGGGAGCCAGAAGTTGACATCCAGATTATCAGAGTCACGCTGTCTCTGCAGACTCTCCACAAGGACCCTTCCCTGCCTTTTAGCTGCAGGTGGTTGGTGTCAGTCCTTGGTGTTCCCTGGTTTACAGACACATCCCTCCAATCTCTGCCTCCATCAATATGTGGTGTTCTCTCCGTGTCCCTGTTTTCTTATAAGGACCCCAGTATGACCTCATCTTAACTAATTATGTCTGCAAAGACTGCTTCCAAATAAAGACACCTTCTGAGGTCTATAGTGCACTTGACTTTGAGGGGACCACTATTCAACCCGGTACAGGTTCATGCACCTGTGACATCCAGAACAATTCACCTTAATGTGCTTGGAGATCTTGGTCTAAAGTAACCCTGGTGGTATTTATCAAATATCTGAAGAATGTCCATCCCTTCAATCTGTAACTCCACTCCTTAGGATCTTATCCTAAGGAGTGATAAATAAAAGATTTAGGCATGAGGACACTCAGGCATCGTGAAGGACAGCAATAAGTAAATCCATCCCAACAGTAATATTTATGACTGTGTAATATTTACTTAATAGACATTACTCTGCAGGGGCGTCCCAAAGGTCGCCATATATACATACACAGGGAACATGGGAAAACGGAGCCCCATCTACCTTTATTTACAAAATAGTCATTCTAAAATTTAAAAAAATATTTACAAAATATTTCTAAACGTATATAAATATAAAAATATTTTGAAATATGAGTTTGTTAATTTTCCTATGTCTGGTGACCTTTAGGACACTCTGTGTCCCTATATTTAAGATGTTGAAGAAAATTTAGCACCAAGGGAAACGACTCAGAATATTAGCAAGTACAAAAGCAGAGAACACAGCAGCAGCCGACACTGTCTGCTCCTAAACACAGCCAGGTGCACACATGTACTTCCCATAACCGTGGAGGGAAAGGAAAGGGCATGTTACAGTGTTCACCTTGGAGTGGGGGATGAGAAGCGGTGTGTGCTTTATTTTTCTGAGGTTTCTTGATTAGCACTTACCCAAAAGCAGCAAAATATCACTTACCCAAAAGCGGCAAAATATCATTTTGGGGGGGGGGTGTTTAATATTAGCTCTTTCCTACACCGACCACATTTTTATACCCATTAACTTCTAATTAGCCTTGACTAGGATAAAGTGTTAGGATCCAGGGCACGTCTCAAGCTTTCTGAATACCAGGAGTTTTTACCTAAAAGCCAAATTAAACTTTCCCCCAAAGATATAATTGGAGGGCTTATGTTTATAGTCAGATGAATAATAACTAGAGTGTATGACAAAGATGTTTATTAATCATATATGGTATACATTATGTGACCAGAATGTAATAAAAAACTCAATTTCACCAGCCTACTCACTTTTACATGAAAGCGCTATTTGTTATAGCGTAGCTTTGCAGCTTTGAAAAGTCCTGTGAAATTTAATACCCAGAATATTTAATGAAGATGGGGTTTCTCTATTCCTGTTCTACACTGGTGGTTTGGGTCTACTGATTCTAGGCAAATAACGTGCACAGGCTTGCAGATTGTAGCTGTGGTCAGGCAGGTCTCCTGCCACGTGTCTCCAATTACATACCATCACATCCATGTTAAATGTGAGCCTTTGCACTTTCTAGCCATGACGATAAAGAGACTTAGCAGTTTAGCCCAGTGCTGAGTAATGTACGTTTTGATTGGAGTAGACGTTTTGTTAACCTTGGTTTCCTATTTATAAAACCATTTATTGTTTACAATATTGCAACACCGATCACTGAATTAGATACTGATAAATAATGAATTTGTCTCCTAGATGGTCATATGTGTCTTTCATTCTTACGTACATAAGCCTGATTTCTGTAGGCCTTAATTTTAACTGACATTCCTAACAATCCGTCATTTGAATTTCATTACATGTTATCAACCACCCGGTTTCTTTTATTTTGAAATACAATCTGTCAACCAAAGCACAAATGTCTAGTTGAAGATGATAAACTGAAATAACGAGGGCATCTTACTAGGATCAGAAAGAGTCACGTTTTAAAGTAGGGCCATAAATTCGGCAATATCAAATTCTAAAACTCAATTACTGTTTGTCCGAGGAGCTGCATTTTAGAAATGTATCCTACCCAGGCACACAAATGTAAAAAGGCACACACAAGACACATTCTGCAGCTCTGCTTATAAAAGTCAAAGACTGGGAACAGCCTAAATGCCTGTTGGGAGCATGTAGTACTTAAGTGCATCACAAAACATCCATTCAACAGTCTATTATTCAGTCATTAACATGAATTACTTAGTTTTATGTGCCCTGAGTGAAACAATTCCCAAGTGTAGTAAATGAAAAAGCTGAAGGTACAGAATAGAGAATGATGCCCTTAAAATCAAAATACATTTTTGTTTCTTTTGAAGACACAGTCTCACACTATCGCCCAGTCTAGAGTGCCATGGCATCAGCCTGCCTCACGGCAACCTCAAACTCCAGGGCTCAAGCAATCCTCCTGAGTAGCTGGGACTACAGGCACCTGCCACAACGCCCGGCTAATTTTTCTATTTTTAGTAGAGACCGGGTCTTGCTCTTGCTCAGGCTGGTCTCAAACTCCTGAGCTCAAGCAATCCACCCACCTCAGCCTCCCAGAGTGCAGGGCTTACAGGCACGAGCCCCCACACTCTGCCAAGAAAACAAACATTTCTTGAATAGATACAGCAATGTGTCTGGAAGATACCCTAGGAAACCCAGAGCAATGGTTTGTCTCAGAAGGGAGGTGGGTGGACTTTATACCATGTGCTAAAATTACTTTTAATAATTTTTTAATTGCCTCACATGGGGCCAAGCAAGAACTCAATAAATATTTGTTGATTGATTTTTTTTCACACGTCTCTGGTGAGTACCAAAAACTCCATGTGTTTTACAGCATGTGCTTGTTACTCAGAAAGGCTGTTTTATTTATTGACACGGATCATGAACAGATTAACTAAATAGACCTGAGCATCTGATTCATAATCTTGTCATCTACGTTTTAAATAATTCATTGTGGCTGTATTTCTCATTTTGGTACTGAGCGGTGCAGACTGAGTAGGTAGTCACTATTTAGGATGCAAAATAAAAACTATTTCCCTTCAAATATGGAGTGCTTGCTACATTTCTGCTTCCTGCTTGTTCAAGAGCCATGCTTTGTGATTTTTCATCAGGTATAAACGACAACGGACTACCTTGAAGGGTAAAAGCGAACACATAAAGCAAAAATTAGTAGGGTTTAGATGATACCTTATTTATTGAATAGGTTTTCCTCTGAATGGGTGCTCATAACTCAGTGGTTAGGGCGCCAGCCACATGCTCTGGGGCTGGCACATTCGAACTCGGCCTGGGCCTACTAAACAACCACAACAAAAAATTCCGGGCATTGTGGAGGGCACCTGTAGTCCCAGCCACTAGGGAGGCAGAGGCAAGAGAATTGCTTGAGCCCAAGAGTGAGGTTGTTGTGAGCTATGACGCCACGACACTTTACCGAGGGTGACAAAGTGAGATTCTGTCTCAAAAAAAAAAGAGAAAAGAATGTTTCCCTGTACCATCTTCACATTGTTTAGCAAGACCTGTTCTGAAGAGAACAGTTATCTTACAAGAAAATCAATCTCTTTCAAAGGCAACATTGTTGGTCTCCAAGAATTTTATGAAAACTTTGTAAAATCCTAAGTTTGTAGTACCCTTTCCCTCTGGGAAGCACACATCTCATTTGGTAGTTTCTGGAGCTACATTGTCAGAAGGAAAACCAAGAGCCAAGTTAGACTCTTACAGAACGGCCTTAATACAGGTCCCCAAGGAACTGGATATTAATCCCGAATTCACCTTCATGAGTCTGCCTTAAGTAAAGGCACATTTGCAAATCAAATGCTTGGAATTCCCTGGCTATCTGGTGGTTCTCAAAATAACATGAAGGCTATCTTTGATTAGATACAATATGTGTAAAATACCACAGCACCTGGAACATAACAGGCATTGACGCTGGGGGAGCTGAATTGAGCTCGATTGGTTTCAACTGAATTCAATTATACTTGCGTATTTATCTGGCTAGAATTTTCTCATTCACAGATTGTTTTAAACTCATACAATAGAGTACAGAGTAGCCAAATTTAATAATGTTTAAACCAAGAATGAGTGCAAGCCAGGGAATGCTCAGAGCAAAATGACAGTGTCTCCGTTACCATATTTTCTAACTTAAATTTTGGGGGTTGCAAGATACTGTGTGAAGGGTTAGGAAGAAATTTTTGAAAGTCTCTTTGATGTAGTCTCCAGCGTGCGCTGTGACATTCCTTTATGTTTCTAGCCCCAGAGAAGAAAACTAACAGTGTGCCAGAGACCAAGCATCTCAAAGCAGAGTCACTGTAGAAAGGACACTTAAGGGGATGCATTTTACCCCAAAATATGTTAATTTACTACTGAAATAATCAACTAACAGCTTCCAAAAGATTCATGCACAAAAATGTTTCATCACTTCATTAGCTATAAAAATTGTGAAGTACCAAGTAACCAAATAGGGGATTGACTGTGATAGATCCATAAAATAATAAGGTATGCAGTGATTAAAAATAATGTTGATAACATTGTCAACAAGGACAATTTGTATAATTGAAAGGAGAAAAGTAAGAGTCAAATCTGTAAACACAGTTTCATTCAAGTATGCTTAAAAATCTATGTAGAAACAAAAAAGATAGGAAGGAAATAAAATTGTTACCAGTAATAGCAGTCATCCCATTTTCTTCCTTTTTACAATTATCAGTGTTTTCCCATACTTCCCAAAGGTGCATATTTCTTTTACAATTAAAAAAATTAACCAGAGGTTAAATCTCATCACAGGAATTCCGATCCGGACAACCTTGGACAACTCGACCACAGTGCAGTACGCAGGCCTTCTGCATCAGCTCACGATGAAAGCCAGGAGCACGGTCCGTGACATTGACCCCCAGAACGACCTAACTTTTCTTAGGATCAGATCAAAGAAACATGAAATCATGGTCGCTCCAGGTAATTTGGCAATTCATTTCATAATTAAAGAATCATCTCTACTTTGCTGGAGAAAAGCCTCTTTTCAAAGAATGGGGAATATAGATTTTAGTACATGACATGAAACAATATTCTTCGGTGATGAAACAAAGACAGTGGAATCTGAAAATCCCAGTCGTCAAATGTTATGAAATTAGCAACTATGATAATTTGACCATTGAACGAGTTGAATTTTGACCATTTGCAAAACTTAAAAAAATTTTAGGAGATGTGAGTCTCATTTTCAGTGAACTTAGCTCACAGAGTCTGGAGAGGGCAAGAAAGGACCCCTGCGCTGGGGATCAGCAGGAGTGGAGCTTGGTCCGCAGGTCTTAAACCCTCCCTCCCAGGCCAGCACATCCAGCTGGTACCAGAAGACAGCAGCCACAGAAACACCCCTTTCCTCAAAGGAATTAGGTTCAGTGTTAGCAAATGACTATAAAACATGACTGATGCTACTGGATCTAGCCTACAACAAACTTCTCTACAGCACATATATCAAACCAGAATCGCCTATAAACTAAATAAAGCTTTTTCTACGCCTATGTTCTCACCCTGAGTGCACATTAAAATCACCTGGAGAGCTTTTTTAAAAGAAAATGATCCCTGCCTGGGACTCCACCCGGACCAATGGAATCAGACTCCCTGGGGGTGGGCCCTGGGAAATGGCTATGTGCTAAAGGCTGAACAGGTGGCCCTAGGGGCCAGCTGGGTGGGGAAACCAGGACTGGCCCACCTGACCTATGCCAGGTCCTTGTGATGTTTTGAAGAGAAAAGCGTATGAGCTGAAATTTATGAAATGTAATCATTTTATTGTTTGTTAGATTTAATATTTAGGGTAAATCAATTTTGTCGATGTCTCTCTGCAGATAAGGAGTATCTTCTGATCGTCATTCAGAATCCGTGTGAATAGACCGGCCACGGCAGCCAACGCAGTCCCAGTGACATTGCACGGGAAATGCTTCACTGTTTGAGGATTATTAAAATTACACTCCAACCCACCTGACCCTTTGGACATTCTTTTCTACGTTTACATTTAAATTGTTCTACACGTCCCATTTAGTCCCTTTTGATTGTGAAGTTGTACTTTTGCTATATAATAAATGAATTCTGGTACGTATTTCTCTTTTTTTTTTTTTTTTTTTTTTTTTTTGTGGTTTTTGGCCGGGGCTGGGTTTGAACCCACCACCTCCAGCATATGGGAGCTACTCCTTTGAGCCACAGGCGCCACCCATCTCTCTTTTCTGTTCAGTCCACACAACTGAAGGATTCCAGTGAGAAGACAGCCCACCTTGCCATAGTTCTTTTAGTCTAGAAGTAGCTGTCACCAAGCATAGAAATATAAATTTACCCATTTCCATTACACGCCCATAAGATTCCATGGAGTTCTGTGGAGGCCATAACAAAAGCAGAAAGTCTCATGGCTCAAAGGGTGTTCGACACTCTGCCACGTTACATAAGGATAGTAGGAAGTCAGAGCGTGGTCCTCAGCCAGGGTCAGCTTCTGTCCCACCAGCCTCAGGGGACCAGATACATAAAAGGCTAAAGCAATAACTCCCGAGAGTTTTATTTTTTACTAGATATTTAAAACATTCAGAAAATGACAAAAGTAATGTGACAGATTTCCATGTACCCCAAACCCATATAGAATAGATATTAATATTTTACCCTCTTTTATCTCTTCTTCTCCTTTTAACTAAACTTTTTATTTGAAAATAAATGAAGATTCGTGTGAAGTTGTAAGAAATCACATAAAGATCCTGTGTACCTTTTACCAAGTTTCCCTATGACGACATCTCCCGAAGCCCCAGTACCATATCACACCCAGGAAACTGACCCAGACGCCCCCCATTGACCTTCAGTAGCCCGCCCACCCTCGACTCCCAACAATCACCAATCTGTCCTCCATTTCTGTAATTTGATCATATCAAAAATGTTATATACGTGGAATCACACAGTATGAAGCCTTTCGGAATTGACTTTTGATCACTCAGCATAATTTCCTGCGATTCATCCCAAAAAAAGCAATGAGACATTACAGACACAGCTGACATCTGCCCCTGCTTGTGCCTTTGTCTTCCTTCCCAGGGGATTCTTGTCGGGAGGCACAAGTGACCCTACACAGAGGTCCACAGGCCCTTTCATCTACATTCCTGCTACAAGGCCACAGGAAGCTGCATTTGCAGAAGGGTGCGTGGCACACTGACCACTCCCACGGCCCCAACTTGCATCCTGCGAGGCTAACACAGCCACCCTACGCGGAGGGTGGTATCAGCAGAAAGAAAGGGCTGTGGCAAATCACTGAGGTTACAGGAGTTTACTCTTCAGGTGATGCTGGGAAAGGAGACAGGTTATGGATGGAACTTACCCAAGGTTTACCAGTGCTGTGGAGGCTGAAGCCAAACAGCCAAACCCATGCACGCAACAGACATCTAAGCCTCACTTCGTTTTGCAAATGCTCTCCAAGGAACTGCAGTATAGCTCCTGACTGAGACCCCCTGCCCAGTAGTGGTCAGGAACATCACTGGTCCCAGATTTTGCAAATTCTGGCTCTGCCCCTTACAGGCAGTATGAGCCTCACAGCCTCATCTGTAAGATGGGGCAATAACAGGTAACTAAGGTTGGTTTGTGAGAAGCCGGTGAGCTGGTGCATATACAATGCCAGGCACAGAGTGAGTTCTCAACAGATTTTACCTTTTTTTTTTTTTTTTCTTTTCCCTGAGACAGAGTCTCACTCTGTTGCTCTGGGTAGAGTGCTGTAGTGTCACAGCTCACCGCAACCTTAAATTGCTCTTGGGCACAAGTGATCCTCTCGCCTCAGCCTCCCAAGTAGCTGGGACTACAGGCACCTCCCACAACACCTGGCTAATTTTTTCTATTTTTAGTACAGACAAGGTTCTTGTTTAGCCTGGTCTCAAACTCCTGAACTCAAGCAATCCACCCCCCTCGGCCTCCCAGAGTACTAGGATTACAGGAGAGAGCCACCACGTCCAGCCAACAGGTGTTAGCTTCCTCTTCCAGCTGCTCGGGAGTGGCTCTTACCTGGAAGGTGAGGAAGAGTGGCCCGAGACACATGTAAATGAGCTCCAGGGACAGCCCTGAGGGCCCCTCACATTATCAAGTCCACACAAGTACCAGGCGCATTCTGACTCTGTCTCCAGACAAGACAGAACAAGTGGGGAAGTGAGCCAGAAGCGCGGCAGCAGAGAGCACCCCGGCCCCTGAGGGGTGATGAATACAGAGGAAGGGGGAGCAGGACGGAGTGCCGACCACAGCGTGCAGCTGGCTTCCAAGCTATTTCCCCTTGCTTTGTATTTTAAACAACTTCCAATTTGCAGAAGGTTAGAAAGAAGACAGTACGACTACCACTCCCATAAGCTTCGCCCACATTCACCAACTGTTAATATTTTATGACATTTGCATCATCGTTCTCTGTAAATACACACATTTAAATAGATATTTTATATATATACACACACGTCACGTAAGAGTAGCAGATAACCATAACTGCGGGTAGTTCCCCCAAATAAACACATCCTCTTACATAACCACAACACCAATTTCATACTTAAGAAATGTAATACCGATGCAATCATACCTTTGAATATGCCATCACGTTCAAATTTCCCCGGGGCTTCCAATAATGCCCTTCATAGCTTTTTTGGTAATCCAGGAGCCGATCAGGAGTCACACATTGCATCTCGGCATCGTGTCTCTCTAGTTATTTACTGTTTTTAGAAACCCGTGTTCTCTGCTCTCTGCCTCTGGGCTAGGTGGTATCAAGTCTGAATCTGTCGGGCACCTGCCCTCTACTCCCCTTAAGCCCCTCCTGATTGGACCAGATATGGCCTGGAACCACAGGAAATCCAGCAAAGAGCAGGTCTTGATCACAGGTGAGTGCTCGCCTCTCATCCAGACTCTTCCTGCAGCCCAGTGAAGTCTTCCTGCCACCATATTCACTCACCCCGGGCAGGTTTTGGCATCCATTGACAGTTTCCAACACAAGCGAGGTCTTGCTAGAATCTAAATGGTAAAAAAAAATGTACTGACTATGCCCATTCTATTTAGAGTCCCAAATTTTCAGAGATGGAGAGAACTATAGGAATCATCCATCCCATCCTTGGGTTTTACAGGGGAGATAAGGATTTCGCCCGAGCCTGGCATCAGGTGTCTCTAACCTGTTTGTCAACCTTTTTGATCTCACAGCACACTGGAACCTATTAGTAAAACTTCCACCGCAAACTTAAACTAGGTTGATCCAAAAAAAAAGTGTAAAAAGAAAATATACTTACTGTGCTTTGAACTTCTTTCAAAAATAATTTAATTAATGATATTTAAAAATTTTTGTGGCACACCGAACATCCTTTCTCACCACACCAGTTGAAAATTGCTGGTCTGAGGGACCAAATATATGAACTTGGACTAATCTGGTCAGGCCCACGGGATTATCAGAGGCGCAAGCTCTTGTGAGAACCCCTCCAGAGCCTCCCTTGGAAATTATTTTTAGGAAACACAGAATGGATCTTTGTTTTAAAGCGCACTTGACCCCTATGCCTAAATCTGTCTTCTCTCCACACTGCCCAGCCCACCTAAAGCTCATCAGCAGATGCACGGCTGAGTGGTAAAGCCACTTCCTTCCTCCCGGCCCAGCCAGAAATTTCAAGCCCCATTTGAGACATAGCAGTGTGAATCTCGGGCAGGTGCAGATGGTGCTGGCACCAGTGCCAAGTGGCTACGTGGGTTTTTCTGGGGAGGAAGGCCCTGCCATCCCACTGGGCAGGGAACCCATTGTAGTCCTGCTTGTACCTTTCAATCCACAGGGGACTGTGACCTTTTGTCAGGGCAGAGACTGTGGCAGCAAAAGGTCAAACTTGCCAGAGCCAGTTACAACAGAGGAGGATGTGGCCTCGGGGAATGAGTACCACGCCGCGGGCACACAGACTTTCACTTTCCCTGGTAGGCTCATCACAGCGTAGTTACTGGCCTGTGGCTAGAAGGTGCCTGGACGCACCGACTGAAGACCCACACCCACCCAAGACCACTGGCGAAGCTTTCATTTCCTATGAGAAGTACAAGCCCAGGGCTTCCTGGTACCTCCAACCTGCCATAAATTTTACCTGAACAATAGGAAAGCTATTTGCAGAGTCTCTGGAGGAACATATTCCAACCATAAATATTAATGATAATGAACCTGGAAAGGCCAGCTTAATAAAATGGCTGAAAACGCATTTACACATCATTAGCATTACGAGCTCCCAAATCTTCATGTGGGAACGGCTGGCCCACCCAGCAAGGAGAAATGGGAACACCCCCCACCCCCGCCCCAATCTACAGCAAGGTGCCTCCTGTAGACCGTTCCACTGGGTACATTCTGGCTTTCAAAATAGATGCCCTATTCTCTGACAAAGCCCAAATTGCCAAAAACTAAGATTTGTTTTTTTTTCCCCTCCTTTCTCAGCTTTTGAAAAATCACAGTAAGCCCTAATATGTGCTTGATATGGAGCAAAATATCCTCACTCTTGATGTTAGAAAATAATGCAATGTCCTTAGGCTGCAAACGATAGCATGTGTAGGTGAGCTGACCACAGCTACTCATGCATCAACCAATATTTGGTTTTATATTCCCTGCATTTAAAAAAAAAAAAAAAGGCAAGAAAAAAAACAGGTCCTTTTTGGCACCACGTCTTCCAAAAGATAAAGTGGCCTCTCAAATCTGGGGAGTCATGGGGCTAGAATATTCCCTTCATACAAAGTAACTCCTTTCTGGTGTATTTCTCATGCAAGATCTGACATTCGCCCTGCACCTGGCCCTTCGTTGATCCCAGAGTTGAGAGACCCTTCTACGCCTCCTGGTTCCCAGAGAACCCCCATTCCTTATTTCCCTTTACATATGTGGCTTTAGGACTCCATCTATAGACGTCACCAAGCTTGAACTATTCTGCATGTAGAATTGATCTTATAGATTCCAGCCTCCTCCTGTTTAGGGAAACCGTGTAACAGGAGCCATGACCCAGTACAGCTGAGAGAGCATGGGGTCTGGACCAGGACTGCTGCTTATTAGCAGGGTTGGCGAAGTCTATGAACCCGTTTTCTTCTCACACATGTGAACGATGTCCCCTCCTGGTGGCCTTGCATTCTGAACTGTCCAGTGCAGCTCAGATACCAATGACTTTTATGAATAATAACAAGAGGAGCAGAAGACACAAGTGTGCCATGATACAAGCCATTGAATACGCCTCCCTGTGGCCCCTTCTCATCTTAATCACAGGCATAAAAAGACTGAGAGAGTGGTAATCCTGTTAGGCGTGTACTTTGGTGTACTTCCTTTACTTATCCTGCAATCAGCAGCTCCTCTTTCCTACCCAGAGTCTATATTGATGTATATTGATGTCTTCTTAATATTGAATGCAATGCCATCAAATTGGTCACTAGTGAAGTGGTGGCCCAGACAAGGCCAATGAGAGATGCCTCCTGGGTGTTTAGATTTGCAAGGGAGTAAGAAAGGAAATAGCATGTGGATGGACCTGGGTGCAGCAACGCGGTGTTGGGAGAGCCATATGTCCACACGGAGTCACAGAGAAAGCCAGTCCTCAAAGGTGAGGAATGTAGCAGCCGTGCTCTGTAACACACAGCAAAGGCAGGGGACGCCTTCCCTGGGTTCTGGGCCATTCCTAGGTCCTCTGGCTGCATCCTGGCACTTGGAATCTATAAGGCAGCCCTATGGTCTTAAAGTGAGTCTGTCCCTTTTAAGTACAGTACCAGAGTGCCTTTCTGTTGCCTAAAACCAAAAAGATTTTAACTAACACATTTGGGCCATATTTGGGTCACCCCCAGCTGGTTTAGTCAGACACAGCCAAGACAGCAGAGTCAGCCCAGCGGCTCCCCAGCAAGTGTGTATTAATCAGAAGCCCTGAGCAGATGGGGCCCGGTCGCCCACTCCCTGTGGCTTTGACTACAGAGGAGGATAAGCCACTGATAGACCCTTCAGGAGGCACAGCTCTGGGGGACACAGAGGCACTGAGGAGTCACTGTCTCTGGGGGCAAAGTCTTCAGCTTATTTCCATCTGGCAAGTGGCCTCTACCTCGTCATTGGCTAGAAGCAGAATGGGGCACCTTAGACTCCGGGCAGATGCCTTTCCAAAGCATCCCTCCAGGTGGCCAAGGGTGTCTGGAGACAGAGGGGGCCATGTGACAGACAAAGGGACACAGAGGAACAGCAGAGACTAACCTGACTTCCTACCACGCCCTTGTCCCCAGAAGGCAGGAGGGTGCAGCAGAAAGGACACTGCTTTGTAGCCAGACAGGCCTGAGGGCTCCCAGCCCTGTCATGAATAACAACAACGACGACAATAGAAACAGTGGCAGAAGTTCTTATCTTTTGATCATTTACAAAGAGACAGGCACATTGGACTCATAACTGTCTCATTTCACAGATAAGAACACCAAGGCGTAGAGAAGTTTCTCAGCCTGCCCAAGGTCAGTGAAGTTTTACGTGTCTAAGGGGGCGCCCAACCCCAATACTGGACTCCAGCACCCCCTCACCTTGTGTCCTCATTGGCAAGGAAAGGGATGCCCCAACCTTGAGGATCCTTCCCTGGGAAATACAGACCAGAACTCCCATGCTGTGGGTTGTTGGAAAACCAGAAGAAATGATGTAAAGCGTCTGGCACTTTGTAGATGTTCCCCAGATGTTGCTTTTATCCTCCGCCTCATCAGTGCTGCCCAGAGGACCAGCAAGCCGGGGAGATGACCACAGTCGGAGTTATGTTATCACAATCAGAGTCGCGATTTTGACTTTTGATGATATCCCATGGGGTTCATCTGACCGAGTAGTTACTCCTAATCATTTCATCAAAAAAGCCCCTCACATCTCCAGAAACCAACTATCTATTTGCATCGACAGGATTTCAGACCACCATTCCATTCAGGGAAGGTCATCGTATTAGATCCATTTTCCCGCTAAGAATGCATCTACTGTTTGGCGTGTTCCCCAAGCTTTTCCTATTATGTCTACGCATAAAACGGGTGTGTGCTGTGCTTTATCCCCATCCCGCTCTCTCTACACTTGTGACCAGTTCGAACCATTCCTTCCCTCCCTGTCCCCATTCTGCCTGTGCTTGTGACCAGCTTTTCTACTTAGTCTGAATTGATGGGTCAGATCAATCCATCAGACTGATTTTCTGGTTTCTATTGACTGGTGTCATTGACTCCACAATCCAATCAAGAGAGGATGAATCTCGTGTGCACATGACAGTCCGTTAGGCTTTAGGACACAAACTCTGTCTTATTCTTACCCCAGTAGTGACTAGCTGAGAATCTAGAACAGGGCAGCCACCTTGTGTCTGAGGAGCAAATAGTTAATGTGTCTACCTGCACCCTGGGCCTATTTTATTTTATTTTATTTTAATGTATTGTATTGTATTTTACAGTGTCCTATTCTGCAAGCATTATTTTATTTTATTTTATTTTATTTTAGACAGAATCTTACTTTGTCACCCTTGATAGAGTACGGTGGTGTCATAGCTCACAGCAACCTCAAACTCTTGGGCTCAAATCATCCTTTTGCCTCAGTCTCCCAATTAGCTGAGACTATAGGCGCCTGCCACCACACTCGGCTACTTTTGGAGACAGGCTTTCACTCTAGCTCAGACTGGTCTTGAACTCCTGAGCTCAAGCAATAGCTATCTACCCACCTCAGCCTCCCAGAGTGCTGGGATTACACGTGTGCACCGCTATGAGCGGCCTCCAGGCCCTATTTTAGAAACGCTGTTCTCTGAATCATGGGATTGGCTGCAAAAGGGCCCAACCAAGTTAATGAGTGCCTTCCGAGGAGACATAGTTAGCTGAAACCCCTGAGAATGCTTAGGACAAGATCCTGACCAATTAGCTTTACAACGTGAACTTCTCAATTCACATTGCAAAATGAAGTCAGGGCCTCTGCTCTTATGGGCCTCCTTCTGCACCTGCCCCTGCCCATCTTTGTGCTTCCTGAATAACCCCAAGGATGTGCCACGTATGTGGGGCCTCCCGATCATGGCGGGGAGAGAAGGCCCAGCCCCTTAGAATAGGCTCCCATCTCACAGCTGCACCCCATGTGGAGTGCAGATGGGAGGCCTGTGTCAGCAAGTCCCCGACCTCTGGGGAGTAGTGGGCTGGCACCAGCATCATCAGATTACAATTCCCCAAATGGTGCCATCAGCCAAATCCTTTATCCAACATGAACTTTAAGTTGTTACCAACTCTGAACCTCTGGGTTGGGTATTTGATCATATCTCAGGGGAAATAGAAGAAAATAAATGTCTAGTGTCTCCAGGAAGAAAATTTTAAAAAAAAGCACAACACCGCCAGAGCGGGCCGGAGGACAGACAAAGGGATGTTATCTGAGTGTGTTTACCTGTTCTTGCAGAGCCTGGCAATTTCCGGGAGAGGCAAGCAGAGATTATTAACCATTTATGAAAACTCACATTAATAAAAATGCTGGTTCCATCTGAGGATTTAAAGGAAACCAGGCGTGCTTCTTCATCAGGGAAGCACTAAGCAGGTGGTGCCCCATTCTGCAAGCATTTAACCGTAATTGCTTTATGCCAGGCACGCTCTGCGCCCAGGAGCAGAGATGGGTGATGTCAAAAAAGCTTCTAGGGTAACAATGTGGGAGGCATACAAAGACGTACATTTTCAATACAGTGAAACGATGGCAGCAGAAGTGTGTGTGACGGTCAGTGGACAGGCACGTGCGCTTAAGGACTGCTAACATGCATGGTGAATGAGGAAGGCTGCACTCAAGCAGACACACCTGAGCTGGACATTAAAGGCTGGGTGTGAGATTTCACGAACGAAGAGAGAAAGCGTGATCTGAGTAGGAGGGTCTGCAAAGCAAGGTGTATTCTAGGCCAGTGGTTTGCAAACCTTGTTTTAGGAACAGCAGCGTTTGTGCACACAGAGCCTTGATCAAAGGCAAGCAAAGCTGCTCCCCACAAAGCAGTAGGGGCTCTGGCTCCATTCCATCTTGGCCTGCCCTTGGCCACCCCACATTAACTCACAGTGACCCTCAGTGCGGGGTCCTGTGGAACTCCAGGGCAATATAGACATAGAAAATCATTGAGCTAAGCAAGACCAAGTCTGGATTTGCAATGATTTCGGCCAGAACTGGAAGGAATGACCTTTGAAAATTACGACACTTTCAGGCCACCCTGAATCCTCCTGATTTGGCTCCCCGGGGCAAATCTGACCTCCTCCGGAGGTGTCAGAAGTTACCCTCCTGAGCACTTCCTGCGAAATTAGTTAGGTGTGTGGGTTTCTCTCTCTCTTTGAGTCTGCAAGTGCCTTATAAACGTCACTCAGAATAGTTGGCCAGTGCTTCAAGCCTCTCATGGACCTGACCAGAATGAGCAGATACTCATCAAATACTCAGTAAATTACAAACATTCTTCTAAAGTTTAACTTTGTTCTCAAGACGATCTATTCCAGGATTTCCCAAACTTGCCTGGTCACGACAACTGCCCATGGCACTTCTTAGAAGCCCAGATTCCCAGGATTCTGATCCTTACCTTTGCATCTTTCTAGTTCAAGTGTAGTTCAAGGATCAGCTGTATCAGCATCACCTGGGAGCTTGAAATGAAGCGCTCTGAGCCCCACCCCAGACCTGCTAAATCAGAATCTGCCTTTAACAAGGTTCCCTTTAATCTTGCTCCTATCGAAGTTTGGGAAGGACTACTCCAAGACAAGGAAGTCCATTTCCCCACAAGTGCCCTGGAGGGGAGAGGTTATGATTGGGCAAGTTTATGAATGAGGCAGCTCCATCCTTCTTCGCTTCATGAATCCCCTTCCACTGTCAAGTCTAGGTCACAGTCAATGACGATAATGAGAAAAGAACACCTCCTGGGTGAAGCGCTCCACTACAACTTGGACTTGACCTAACAGATGCAAACAGTGTAACCTCATCGTATGTACCCTCATATTAATCTAAAATAGAAAGAAAGGGACTGTGTACAAGTCAAGTTAAACCCCAGTCCTGACCAAAAGAAAGACTCTTATAAAGTCCGCCTGAAGTAGGGGATTCTGATGCCCCAGCCAACTTTCAGGCCCTGAGCATTTGGGAGTTCCCAGGGGTGCCCAAGACTGCCAATGAGCCAGTTCCCATGTGGCATCGCTGTGACCTTCACCGTGGCTTCCTCCAACCCTCCTTCCCCTGGCACCTCCAAGGACAATGCCACTCCTGCCAGAACCATGGGTTCTGAACGTCTCAGAGGCGGTTCCCCTGGGAACTACAAAGCTGCAGGCACGACCCCACTCACCTGCCACCGCCACCGTCTCCTCCCATGCCACGCACAGCTGCCACAGTGAGGTCCATTCGGAAGTAGTGGGGGAAAAACCTCTGCTCGGGCACCTCCTGAAGCCCATCCTTGGGAATCTTTCCCAGATGCAGACCTCACTATATAACCAGCTTGGTTCTTCCACTCAAAGAAGCAGGCCCTCCTAACCGCCCCTGCCAACAGAGCTCTGATGATGCCCACCTGCCAGCCGCCCAGGTGTGCCTGGACGCATTTGTTCAATGGGTTATCGTCTTGGGGCCTGTGATGCGTTCTAGGTTCTTTATGAAAGTTACTCCCTTTTTTCAAAATAACTTTGCCTGTTAGGCTTTATTATTCCCATTTATTCCGCTAAGGAAAATGAGGTTCCTGTGAGGGCAGTATCTTTTTCCCGAGAGCAATACGGTTTGACGAAAGGCTCTAGAGTCTTCTTCACCGTGACATGCCCTCCCTCCCCAGACATCATTCAGTGTCTGCCCTCAGTGTGGTCACAATGCACATCACCCGTCTGGAAAGAGGGGAGGATTGGGACGCACTTTAAACAAGGGCAAACTTGGCACTGGCCCCTGCACCTCCCAGGGGCAGGACATCAGGGGTCTCTCAGCCTCTCCCTCCTCCCAGCTATTCCCAGACCCCTGGACGCCTTCCTATCACAGTCAGTACCGAAAACATTCTGCTCAGCTCTTAGGGCGATGATCACCGCCCGGCACAGACGGAAACCTCCAACCTCGTGCTTGTGTGCGTGCCTGTGTGTGCGCGCATGCGTACACGCCAAGACAGGCCTGCTAACTCCCAGTGGTTTCTGAGCAGGGTTGTGCACGATTTCATGTTCTCCCTCCCCTCAGCTTTACTTCTTTGCTTCGATTTACCTTTTTGTTGGCGTATGATGTACATGCATAAAGCACGCCCTTGTAAGAACATAGTTTGAGGAATTTTAATAAACTGAACACACCTGCGACACCAGCACCCAAATCAAAACACTAAATATGACCAGTTCCCAAGAAGCACCTTTGCAGCTCCTTTCTGGATGCCACCTCCAGGGTCACCAAGCCTGACTTTTATCACCAGAGGGAATTTTTTTTCTTTTTTCTTTTTCTGTATTTAGTGCAAATAGAGTTCCACTCTCTTGGGTCCGGCTTTGTCTGTCACCAGTACCCTAGTGACATTCCCCCTTATCGCATGTGAGTGGCCAATCGCTTGTTCTCATCACCATTCGTTGCTTTTTTAACCATAGAAAATGCAACATAAATATTTTTTTTTTTTTTTTTTTTGTAGAGACAGAGTCTCACTTTATCGCCCTCGGTAGAGTGCTGTGGCATCACACAGCTCACAGCAACCTCCAACTCCTGGGCTTAGGTGATTCTCTTGCCTCAGCCTCCCGAGTAGCTGGGACTACAGGCGCCCACCACAACGCCCGGCTATTTTTCTGTTTTGCAGTTTGGCCAAGGCTGGGTTTGAACCCGGCACCTTCGGTATATGGGGCCGGCACCCTACTTGATGAGCCACAGGTGCCGCCCA